>JASAND010012377.1:0-14750 GCA_030248195.1 Trissonchulus latispiculum
GATGTCTCTTGTGAATTCAGAGGCTCCACTGGATGGATCGGAACATACTGAGGGTGGTGACAGCTTAGAGTCTTTAGTTGTTGATGGACTACCTTCTGTAACATCAGGGGAACTGGCTGTAAAGTCAGTAGTAGTTTGTCTGGACAAGCTGTGTTTGCCTTGCAAACCAGTTATTCCTGGTGACCGTGGAACGAAAGCTCTCAATATTTTGGAGAGAACCAGTCGCCATGACAGTTTCACATTCTGTTCAGCATGTTTTCTTGCAATTGCTTCTGATGATTTCGCAGTTTGCTCAGTTTGTGAAGAAATTGCATGCGAAGACGGACCTAGCTGGCAGAGTAAACTCGCTAAATATCATTGGGCCTGTGTTCTCAAAGGGCTTGACTTAGTCACTTCCGCTGCCGTTAAACGTGGCTGTTGTCCTATTTTATGTTTTGAGCATGCTGATTCATTGAGCCGATCGAAATGAATACGTAATGTTTCATGCAGGGGCGGATGCAGGGGGGGGGGGAAGGGCGCGATTCTTAGGGAGGACAAATTAAGTTGAAAAATAGGGAAAAGGGTAAAAACCAAAAAGGACTTTGCACCTTGGGTGCGAATTTTCTAATTTTTAACAGCATATTTATATATTGCATTTATGACGAAAAAACTTGAAATGCATCCGATTTTTCGGAAAAATTACTGTTTTTGACTAAAAATGTGTTGTATTTTAAAACATTTTCTGAGTTCTTCAAAATTAAAAGAGAGATCCTAAGACCAATTTTATTACAAAAGCAACAATTTTCTTAATATTCTGGGGGGCTCCCCCCTAGCTCCCAGGTGAAAAAATTTACCGCCCCCGTCACCGAATCCTGGATCCGCCAGTGGTTTTGTT
Organism: Trissonchulus latispiculum; assembly: GCA_030248195.1. Lineage (NCBI taxonomy): Eukaryota > Metazoa > Nematoda > Enoplea > Enoplida > Ironidae > Trissonchulus > Trissonchulus latispiculum. The sequence goes on from JASAND010012377.1 coordinate 875, forward strand.
TGTTTGCCTTTTGGGATTTTTAGGGTGTTGGTTGAGAGGTTGAGACGGTATTGAGAAGGCTTTCGAATGTTAGTTTTTTGCTCTAAATTCGTATGTTCGGATAAAAATAACCATAGCTCTGCCTCTCGCAGGTCATTTGGTTCCCAGTTTCGCGGAAGTAATGTTTAACACAATGTTGCTAGATATTTCTGAATTTTACGAGTCATGTATACGTACTTTCTGGATATTGTGGAATCAGTATATTAAAGATTTGTTTTCTGGTATTTGTCTTTTCTTCGGTCACCACAGTTAAAGTTGTATATGCGTATTGAAGAATCTTTCAATTGCTTTCAATTTATATATATATATATATATATATATATATATATATATATATATATATATTATAAATATATATATATATATATATATATATATATATATATATTAGTGATGTGGATCGGATCGGATCGGCAGCCAAAATTACCTACCGATCCCCCCGGATCGGACCGGTCCGATCCGATCCGACTATAATTTTAATTTTCAATTGTAGGCATTTAAATTGCTATATTTTCTGATTTCCCCTTATTTTGCAAAACTCTCCATCAAACTTCGCTTCTGAATCTTATTGAATAATTCTGACTGTTCATTTGTAAACAAACAATGTATATAAGCAAGCAATGTATATGTTTACGGAGATGACATGGAAAATCGGGAAAAATCCGGAATCCCGGGTTTTATGTACGGAAAATTTAGAATATTCAAAGGTTTACTAAAATTTATGCCCATTGAAGATTTAGTTTTCGTGATCAAATACATATGGTTCCGTGTCATAGTTTTGCACTTAAAACCTTTTCAACCAAAGTGAAACCAAATTTTCAAAATTTCCGGAATCTAAATATTTCAATGCTGACATATCATTTAACGCATTTTAAAGGTTATCATTTAACAGCTCTTGACAATCTGAACACGATTTTAATGGTAATCATTTCCCAAAATGCAATTGATTACCAAATTCAAGAAAACAAAATTTTTCCGGATTTAATACCAGTTTATACCAGTTCACGGGTCAAAAATCGGGTCTAAGGTATTTTTAAACATATTAAAAATGGGCCATTTTACCAAGGCCGCACAAAAATTTATCTTCATTAACAGGTACAAAAACAAACCAAATATGAAAAAAACATATATCAAATTTGAGTCGATGTTGCAACATTTTTCGATTAGGTTTCATAGAGGAACCGGCACAGCTAATAAAACGGCACTAAATTTAAAAAGCGGAACAGTCTGTCCAAAAATTAATTAGAAGGAAATATTGGGAACAATTCCATTTGACTTTTTTTATAATATACATATAAAAATTTATTTATCCAGAGGCAGAACATAAAACAAAAACATTAACAACAGAAAATTCAACATTTGAACAAAATTCCGGAAAGATTTTGAAAATTTTTTGAAAAAATCTTGCAATTTTGTAAAAAAATTGGAACAAATTTTCTAAATTTGCTTCATTTGCCGGATCGACGATCCGGCAAAATCAAGCCGATCCGATCCGGCCGATCCGATCCGAAAATTTGTCGATCCGATCCGATCCGATCCGCCGATCCGATCCACATCACTTATATATATATATATATATATATTTATATATATATATATATATATATATATATATATATATTTATATATATATATATATATATATATATATATATATATATATATATATGAGTGGATTTCTGAGTAGTTCAGATATTATGGAGTCGTTGTTGGCGGACAACCTTGAAAAATCGATTTTATTCTTACTACGCCAAGTGATTAGGATTAGTAGGCATAGTAAAACCTGCAAATATCAGCTTGATTTGATGAGCGCTTAATGAGTAAGGTCCATTTTTGCGATTTTGCCATGGCAGCTAAATGGCCAAATTTACTTCTTGGCTTTGTTCCACTGTATTGAAAGACATAGACGTGGTACGGTGCTACTTTTGGTCCTAATTGTTCATAGAGCTCTACTATAGCTATCCAATAAATAGGCGTTCTTCTTCAGGTGTCATGTAGTTTCTGAAAACTGCAGTTTTAAGGTCACTGACCCCACCAGTCGAGGGTAGCGCGAAGTAAGTTTTTCCGAGCTAGAGAGCTCATTACTGCTAAGCCAGATGCAATTTTATAATATATCATTTTTAGGATCATAATATAACCTGCTGGCCAAAAATGAGCCAAATCCCAGACCCAGTTTTGAGATATGGCTCTTCACAGTTCGAAAAATCGCCGATTTTGGGCCAAAACAGCGATCAAGTCTAGTTTGGGTCGCCATATAGTTGCAGCGCTGTGCGATGCTGCTATCGTGCTGTACTATTATGCAGCAACCATAGGCGTGCTGTCTGTAGACTTACCTACTGTAAACGGCTAAACATATGAAACTTGGTGATAATTGTGTCTGAAGTATTAAGGGGGAACTGTAGCTATGTTAGTTGGTGCACTCTCTAGCTTCCACCGTGTTGTATGTGCTGTGCCAAAACACAGCACCGTCGATAACAAGTTATCCATTTGTCACTGGTATTTGAAATTCGGCATACAGATAGTTTAGGACATGACCAACTATAGATATGTTTCGTATACTTATTACGATTTTACTTGTAAATATATTGGTTGCGCTGCATTTAGAGTGCTGCAGATGTACAGCATGGCCTAACTAACTACAGAGAACTTGCAATCGTCTGAAGTTCTGCAGGCACGTGCAGCATTATATTATACATTACTAATCAATGCCATTTAGTACGTATTTAGTATTTGCAGTGACGTTTTTGCGTCTGGTTGCGCTGCAGTGCTGCTGAAGTACTGCACGGCTTATAACAAAACAATCTACAGATAACTTTCTGCAACTTTCTAAAATATTCTTATTCGTATTGGATGGGGGGTTTTCTGCCATTATCAAGAAAAATGGAGAAATTGGTACTTTGTAAGCTTCTTTGTTCTATGGCTTGGTTGACTGTTTACGTAATTATTGGGGGAATTTTTAAAGTTTCTTTCATAAAGCTTTAACATTTTTGCTTAAGTTTTACTGAGAACCTTAAAAATGAAATAGGACAAAAATAAAACTGCTCCGATGGAGCAGTTTTATTTCTAAAACTTATTTATAAAACTGCTCACATTTCATTTTCAATGATAACGACGCGGAAGATGTGAGCTTCTTTTTGATATATGGCTAAATTCGTAGCTCCCAGCCTCCCAATATTGAGTAGGTAGGTATATAAGTGATTGCTTTCCAAAGTGGACTGAATATAAGGGAAGTGCTATCTTAAGCGCAAGTTACGGCCTCGAGTAGCTGTGAGCCTGTGAACCGGCCTTTAATAGTGACCCGGTTTCATCTCTGTTGCACTTGTTTGTTGTGTTTGTTAACTGTTTGTATAACTGAATTGAATTGAATACCCATACTTTCATGCTCCTTCCAGGGAAGCATTTTTATGACTCGTATATAAAAATATAGTATATATAATATATTGTGTGTGTCTGATCTGATTCAGTTCTTTCGATCCTCTGAAATGTCAACTACGTCCTGTACCCCTCCAAGCAGTCCTCGCACCATTCCTAATTTGACCCCTGCTGCGAGTCCATCAACTGGAACAGATTCTGATATTGATCATGTTTCACCACTTCTGGAGTCCCACACTCCGGAGCGATCTGATTCTGTATCGACTCAAGGCAACTCCTCCGCTACTATTGAACTCGAGCATTCACCTGTTTCCAATCCGGATACTAGTTCACCAATGTCATCGCCCCGCTCAAACGTCCCACGTTTGAAACGTACTTGTGCCTTGTGGAACGCTGATGAAATGCGGTTATTTCTTCAACAGTAATATATATATATATATATATATATATATATATATATATATATATATATATATATATATATATATGTATGTATGTATATATATATATATACATATATATATGCCACATGTTATCTTTATGTATTATCAGGGGGGCTCGAAGTTGCCTATTATTGGCTGGCTCCATATTTTTCGGAATACGATTTTTAATTTTTTACGATTTTTGTGCAAAAATGCGAATAATCGCTAAAAATGACTAATTATAGGTGTTTTTTACGCTAAAATAGTGAAAATTTCGTTAAAAATCTGGTGTGTATTATACCATTATAATATATACGTGTTTCGCATTAAAAATTGAGTTGCCCTATTTGGTCTACTTTGACCGCCTTCTGCATTTATTAAGGTGCATGAACAAGCGCTGCGCCTTAAATCGTATTGTAATTTCATCGAATGCTATGTAAAAACTCCACGAAGTTCACGAAATAGAAAGAATTGTTAGTCTGGGGGACTCCCCCCCGCACAAATCTAAGAAATCTACTAGGAGTTGAGTAGGCACTATGCAGGAACTGGACACCTATAGCTGCAATGTATATTTTTGTGTTTCTTTTTAGAGGCAAGTATCCTGATCGTCATGAAGAAAGCAAAATAGGAAAGACAGATCAGGTCCAGCTGAAATCCCGAGTGAGTGAAATTCCCTCTTCGGGTTCTTTTTGTGCATCAAATATGCAGAGCCCCGCTTGTTTCCCATCATTTTCCTCTGCCAGTTCATCTCAGTTTCCTTTCGCTCAGTCTGATCCTGATCTTAACAATAATTCAGTGATTCCTTCGTCTTGTCCACGCCAAGAGAACCCTGGCAGAAGCTCGAACACACCAAATGAATCTCCAGCCAGTGATTCCAATTTGAATTCTGGCAATTCTACTGAAGATGAGGATGCTTGTTTTTTTCGAGATTTGTCCACGTACTTATCCAGTCTTCCTGTTGTCATCCCCTTTCGTCCAAGAGAGACTTACAATAAGGCGGTTAGGGACCGTGACTATATAGATGATGCGATGCATTTGTCTCAACACTTTTACTATGCTCGGTGGCTTGGAAGTAGTTGGGACGCTTCAGGCGTACCTATCCCGACGGACTACCCGTTTTGTGGTCGTAGCCCCAGTGCCTGCGACCTGCCTGCGGTTACTGCTAGGTTTCTGGGTCATGGTGTCCCAACCTTTTCGGTGGACACTTCCGCCACAGCCGCGTCAAGTGAAGGCTCGTCTCATGACCATAGCCACGATGCTTGTGAGGAGCCGCCTGTCGTCACTACTAGCTTTCTGGGTTGTGCTCCTCCAGCATGTTCGGCAGTTACATCAGCCGCAGCGCTTCCGAAGGGCGTCTCATCTGGTCATAATAGTTCTGGATGCTTTAAGCCACCTGTGGCCAGAACTACGGCCCATCTATTAGATGGTCGTCGTGAACGTGATACTCTTCCATCTTCTGGCGATTCTTCGGGCGCAGCGCTTCCGAAGGGCGTCTCATCTGGTCATAATAGTTCTGGATGCTTTAAGCCACCTGTGGCCAGAACTACGGCCCATCTATTAGATGGTCGTGAACGTGATACTCTTCCATCTTCTGGCGATTCTTCGGGCGCAGCGCTTCCGAAGGGCGTCTCATCTGGTCATAATAGTTCTGGATGCTTTAAGCCACCTGTGGCCAGAACTACGGCCCATCTATTAGATGGTCGTCGTGAACGTGATACTCTTCCATCTTCTGGCGATTCTTCGGGCGCAGCGCTTCCGAAGGGCGTCTCATCTGGTCATAATAGTTCTGGATGCTTTAAGCCACCTGTGGCCAGAACTACGGCCCATCTATTAGATGGTCGTGAACGTGATACTCTTCCATCTTCTGGCGATTCTTCGGGCGCCTCATTTGGCCATCGTAACTCTGGACTTGCAGTCTCAGAGTCACCAACCAAACGAAAGGTGTGCTTCTTTACTTTGTATATATATATACGTATATATATGCGTATATATATATATATATATATATTATATTTATTTGGCTTAAACTTGCAGGTCTTGTAGCCACCTAGTATAAAAGGAAAACCTCTCAGTATTAGAGCTCAACTCCGTATATATATTCAACAAGTTACAAATTATAGCCAAATTTGTGATTTTCAACTCAAAATCAAAATTGAGTTTGGGCCGATAGAGTGGACTCTGGCAGCTCAAATTTGAACCACAGATAGGACATTCATCCGTGTAGATTTTTGAGCTTTCTAGGATTGATAGTGAGCAGTTTGTGGCGATCACACCTTCGCTTAAGCCTCAAAAAACTCAGACCTGCACGGGCCGAATTTTTGCGGCCCGGCCCGGCCCGGCCCGGCCCGTGAAAATTTTTTCTCGGCCCGCCCGGCCCGACCCGTAAAAGGTTTCGGCCCGCTCGGCCCGGCCCGTCAAATTTTTCATTTTTTTCTGCAAATGCAAAATTTCACAAAATTCCAGATTTATAATTGAAATTCAGGTGTTTCTACATTGTAATTGCGCAAATTGCAAAAACAAAAATAAATTGAGTGATTTCACATTAATTTTGCGCACCAACTTTCCAGTTAATAACTTAAAGTGCTTTTTCCGAATTTTGTAAACCATAAAATTGTGTAGGACAACATCTCTAATTATATTTTTAAGTATATATATATATATATATATATATATATATATATATATATATATATATATATATATATATATATATATACTTTTTGGCAAATCGGGGAATGAGCATAAGAAAAAGACTTATTACACGGAGATAACATAAAAATTCAAAGGACATCCAGTATTTATTTAACTATTAATTGACTAGTCAATTTAAATAGAATAAACACTACATATATAGTAGCATATTTTATGAAAGGAAAATGCTGAAACTAACTCCTGAAAGACAGTGTTAATGTGTACGAAACTTGTTCAAGAAGAACCGAAATCCGAAATCTTTGAAGCTAAACCTTTTGGTTATTATTCTTTAGCAAAATTTCGCAAAAAATTATGGAAGCAGGCCGGAAATCCGGCCCATGGCCCGGCCTGGCCCGTGAGCTTCGGCCCGCGGCCCGGCCCGGCCCGTGAACTTGGGTCGTCGACCCGCTCGGCCCGGCCCGCGGGCCGTAATGCAGGCCGGTGCATGCATAACCACATTTTTGGACCTGGCAACCTTATTATTCCTTAGTATATACCACGCAATTTTTATAAATATTTTTATTTATCTATATGGCACCAATGGGCAATGTCCATGCAAAAGATGTGCAAAATCCCAGACACACTTTAGAGATATGGCCGTTCAAAGTTCGAAAAATCATTGATTTTGAGCCAAAACAGCGATTATGGCAACTTTGACCCCCCATAGCCAACTAATGCAAAGATTTATAACTAATGCAGACTTTAGACTAAATGCACGCAATTTTAAGGATGCACAAAACATGTGCACGTGTCCGCAACCAAACCAAAAAACTTTACGCAGCAGCACCCCATTCTCGCTGTCGCTGTAATTCACCAGTTTTGTTTGTTATAGATATTGCACGACAGTCAAAACCTATATTTGAGTATCAAGAAGAAGAAGACAATTCTTGATGCCATTATTGCTTCAAAGTGCAAAAGTCAGTGTGAATGAATACATGTATATTCGAACCCGACATTCACAGCCTGCCGAAAAGTTGACAGAAAAATCGAAATTTTAACTGCAAAATCGAATACTTTTCTTGAAGTTAAGTTTGGCATAGGCGGAATATCCGGTGCCCATCACTTATATATATATATATATATATATATATATATATATATATATATATATATATATATATATATATATATATATATATATACTGGGCTTTTTTACTGGGGGAGGGTGGGGGGGCGCCCCCCCCACTTTTTGGGTTCCCCCCTCTCGACCCCTTCCCCCTCACTCGGCCCCACCCCCATTTTATTGGGCTTCCCCCCACTCACTATAATTTCAATTTTTTTGGTCAAAAATCGTCTACTTTGGTACTCAAACTCAATTTTTGAGCACTTTTAAGCATAGTTATAGCAGTATATGTAGAAGACAGGTAGCAGGTAACATGTAGAAACATGTAGAAAACAGCGCTTAAAATCAAGTTGAAAATGTTTGAGTAGAGTAGTTTTTAATTGGCAAATCTAGTGTTCTCCATGAAAACGTGGGATCAGGGTTTCTTAAAATTAGTCCTGTATTTTTTCATTGGGGGGGGGGGTCGGTGGGGCGCCGAGTGCAGAATCCCTCTCGTCCAGAAGAGGGGGAACATAATCGCCTCAACGATTTTTTTAAATTAGTATTTTAGCAAATTTTAGCAAGTTTTTTCCAAAAAATTCTTAAAAATCGCTACAAATCGTCATTTCTCACTAGTTTACAACAATTTAAAACCAGTTAAAACAATTTAAAGTTTTGCTAATTTTGGGATAGACCAGACCCCCTTAATGTTTTGTTATTTTTTGGCATTTTGGCATTAGACCCCTTGTCACTCGGGGTAAACTCGGGGTAGACGGCCCCCTCGAACCCCGTGTTAATGTATGTGGAAAGGAAAAGTGTGAACCTGGCTAAGAACTCACTTGTTGTTTTAGAAACAGTCAACGACTCTGTGATTGCCAAAGCTGTCAACGTCTCTGTGTTGAATATATACCAGCAGAAATCAGCCCGCAGATTAGAGTAGAGTTTTTGCCAGCACTCACGGAAGGATTGTTGTTACTTATCTCAGTTTCATTACAGTTTTATTAATGTCTCACCTGTGTCTCTTTTATTAGATTGTTTTAACCGTATCTGAGTAAATGTTTTTTCTTAAGTTAGATCTTTCTTCAGTCTATTTTAGTTTTTTTAGAAGAAGGGGTCTTCATGAGGACTGAGGGCCAGGGCACTACTTATTTAGAGCACATATAATCTAAGCGAAGTTGCTTAAATCCTTTTACATTAAAGTTGAAGAAATCCAGAACATTTTAATACAATGTAATACATTGGCGGATCCTGGACTATATATATATATATATATATATCTTTAATTCTTTTTATTTTGAAGAACTGAGAAAAATTTTTTTAAAATACTACACATGAGTTTTTAGGCAAAAATGCAACGAATATGCCTTAACAAATCTGAAAATTCGTGTGGATGGCGCCAAATTTTTGGTTTTTGCTTTTTCCCTTATCTTTACCCTTAACTATTCCTACCCTCGAATCGCGACGGAGGGGCCTGCCTGCCTCCCCGCCTGGATCCGCCCCTGAATTCAAATTATTATTGATTATATATATATATATTTATATATTATAAATTCATGTTGTCAAAATTTCGTTTAAAATTAAATGGCCGAATTACAAAAAATTTGCTTTCGTAGAAACTTTCCTGACGGATCAAAACCCCCTGTCCAGTAACTCATCAGTGGCCGTTCCATCTATAGTATCATGCGGAAATCGGTTTCATTTATTATCTTGTTACACGATATTTTAAGTTTATATTTGTTACAGATAAATGGTTTTTGATTTGCTCGCATTTATTAGATAAATTGTACATATCTAATTATTGTTATTGTTATTATGATGCCCATTGATCCTCGTATATTCTATGGCCCAAACGTTCTCATATTGGACGAAGAGGTAAAAAATATAGAATCGCTTTATGAATACGGACACGGTCGGTTGTGATAAGTTCTGCTCCGACCCTGCAAGAACTATAAAGCCCGGTTCACACTAGGCAATAATTGCCGGCAATATGATTGCCGACAGATTGCCCATTTATTGCTAACAGTGAACAGTGTAAAAAATGCCAGCAATATTTCGGCAATCTGAGCTAGGAAAGTGAGCAAGCTCTGTGGCAATTAAAGACGTAAATATAGCGGCGTACAGATTGCCGCTGGATTAAAATTTTGAATTTCCCGCTATATTGATGGCAATATTGCTGATGCAGTGTGAACGGGTGCATTGCTGGGAATATATATTGCCATTGCTCATAAATTGCTGGAAATTACATTGCCTGCAGATTGCCTAGTGTGAACCGGGCTTTACTTCTGTGCGGACCGCACTTGTTGCTTAAGCATATACCCTGCTACACGCGAGCACCGCTATCCGAGTACCAGGATCTCGGATGACTGGCTGGGTGTGCATTTGGTTCTCACTTAGCTGGGTACACACACATGCATGTCCTCGGATGGTCGGCAATGTCTCGGATAGCGGTGCCGTGCCGGCCGAGTGGTTAAGGCGTTCGACTTTGGATCCGATAGTCCGAGGTTCGAATCCCCGCTGCCACAAGGCTTTCACAAATCCCCTTGAGCAAGGGACTAAGCACATATCGGTTAGCCGTGGGCTCTAGCCAACCCAGCTATCCATCCTTAGTTGGTCGGTAAATGGGTACCACTCATGTGGGAAGGTAACAGGAGACCGTGTAGGGTATCTGCCTTGAGGAGCTGGCCCCTCCTCCACGGTTGTAGTCATCATTCGAGGTGACACTCCTGGCTCAAGGGCTGTGTATCCGGGGATGAGCACCGGCACCCTAGACCCTGACAAGGGTAGGAGAATTCTCCGGGGGTTACCTTTACCTTTTACCACCCTGCTATGCGAGAACCACCAACTTTATTGGAACTTTTTTAGCTTAGGCTGAGCTTATGCTTCAAAAATGGCTTAGGCTTAGACGTGTAAAAGCACGCTCTGTTCTAAGCCTAACACGCTCTCGGTAAGCCTAGGCGCTGCCGCGGAGGAACGCGTTATTTGGGGGTCCTCGCTTGGAGGGGTGTTTACACACACACGCACACGCACACACACACACACACACACACACACACACACACACACACACACACACACACACACACACATATATATATATATATATATATATATATATATATATATATATATATACGGGCAGATGAACAAATTGGACACTTCTGAAAGTGTCCAAACAGATAGCTAAACAATGCATGTGCGCAGACAGATAGATAAATTCTTACAATTATCGCATTCTGTCCGGACAGATGAGTAAATTATCTATGTGTCCAGAACATGGTTGGACAGATGAGTAAATTTTTAAACTAAGAAGTAATGATGGAGAATATTAAACTAAGAAGTAATGATGGAGAATATTTGTGCTTATAGCTGTTATTTAACTTCAGTAATTAGTCTTTACTTTATTTTAATTAGTTTAAATTGTTCTGAAGCTTGTTATTACATTTTATTAGCTTTTGATTGATTAAATTTTAAAATATGTTATTTGATTTTGTTAATTTAATGTATTATAACATTTCAATTTAATAATTATTTTATGTATATATACTTATATATTTGTGTGTAATTACCATTAAAAAGAGATTAGGCAATATATACGTATATAAGTAAATAATTATACGTTAGCATAGAACGTAAATATGTAAATTCTTGTTAGTTTCTCCTGCTGGTTTCCATTTTAAATTACGTTAAAATAACGGCACCAAAATTTCACAAATAAGTACATGAAATAATTAAAATTAATTAACAAATAAATAAATTATTAACAGCGATCAATGATTGGAACGATATCTAATAAATGCTATATAAAATTAATTAAATCAACTAACAGATTTTTTAAAGTAACAGATTTAAAATTTATAAAATATAAACTAATTAAATATAGTAACAAGCTCTAGAATAATGCATAAACTATAAAAAATAAAGTGATGAACAATACTAACAGATATAAAACACAAATATTCTGCACTATTAGTTCTTAGTTTAAAAATTTACGAATATGTCCAACCTTGTTCTGTACACATAGATAATTTACTCATCTGTCCGGACAGAATGCGATAATTGTAAGAATTTATCTATCTGTCTGCGCACATGCATAATTTATCTATCTGCCTGTACACTTTCAGAAGTGTCCAATTTATTCATCTGCCCGTAACATATATATATATATATATATATATATATATATATATATATATATATATATATATATATATATATATATATATATATATAGATATATATATAGATATACGGTACATACATTTCACAGAAAGAGTGCCAGTTGGAGAAGTTTTAATAATTGGAGAAATATCGCCAACGTTGGTGATTTTCGCCAAAGTTGAAGTTAGTAAAGTCCAAACAGAATTGGCGAAAAGCCATTGTAAAAACCTTTTTCCTGAATAATTTCATACTTTTTCGCCAATATTGGCGATATTTTTCCAATTGCTAAAACTTCTCCAACTGGCAAACTTAAATGTACCGTGTATATATATATATATATATATATATTTTATTATTTTATATATATATATATATATATATATATATATATATATATATATATATATACTGAAAACTGAATATAGCTGAAAACTTGCATACAGGCGTTACAGGTTTTCAGGGGGGCTGAGCTCGAATCTGAAACCTGTTGTGCGTGTGTTCAAAGAGACTTTGAAGAATGAAGAATTTGCTTTATGTTATAGACAAAAGCCAGACTGGGCAGAAAGTACGCCAGAACCAGCCGGCATGCACGTGATCAGTCTGTTAAATCTTCTTCCACGAAGTACGTATAAAAAGTTTAATTTTAGTTAGCATTATAATGGTTTAATTGACTTTGGTTGTATTAACACTGGATTAGTAGTGTGCGTTAATACTTTGTGTGTATAATTTTTCGTGTGTTGGGTTTGTACTTTGTGTGTATTCGAGAATTGGAGTCTTCCCATTATCCCCGCACCCCCGCACTTGAAAATGTCCATTATTTTATTGACAAAAATTCAGGCTTCGCATCATATCTAAATGGGTCATGTGGGTTTAAATAATTCCCCTAGGGTCAGATGGGCAGGATCAAGTATCGGTTGGTCGCGGCGGGTGCTCTGGAAGTGGTTCCTAGCTCGATATATGAGCCGTGCAAGTTGACCCCTCATTCTAGCTTCATTATGTGCCAAATGCAGACTAAGTTTTGGGCTGCCAGTTTTGCCGTTTTTTTGCCTTCAGCGCTCGATGAAGATTCGGGCGAAAGGGTGAACAAAACATGGTATTAAAAATGTTAGTCTAGGATAGCACTAACTTTTAGGAAATTTCTTCAAAAACCAACTTTCTCTGTGACATGTGATGTGTATAAATTTCAGCCTGAAGTGGGTCGGGTTCATGTGTTTTGATGAGCCCTTTTTGTAGATTTCTTCCTGAAAAATGGCGAAGATGCAGTGAGATGAGTTATGTACTCAGAGCAGTTACAGTAAAAAGGTCCTATTTTCGAGTCAAAATATGTCTTATCCTGGTAATGCCGGTTCAGACCCGTCGCTAGGAATTCGATTGGCAATATCTCTGTCTGGAAGGACAACAGATACGAAGCTAAAATGTTGTGTGCGTATATATTTCTACCACTAATATCAACATCTGGGGAAAGTTTAAGCCGAATCCGAGCATTTTCATTTTTTCATGTTTTTACCCACCCCATCCAAATGGTTCCTTGTAACGAACGTTCTAGAAATCATGTTAACTTAGTTGAAAGGCAGCAGCAGCAGTTTTTGAGCAGCGAGTATATACTATGTACATACTCTTGAGATCACTGGTCAGATAAATCCGCAGTTCCCTGACACAGGAAACCTATGACAAAATTTTATTATCGAGCTGGTAACACTAGCACAGATTATTAACGTTTTCTGCTTAAATTACTAAAATTTCACGCCTGCAGAGCAGAGCGAAAATTATTGTAATGCTTTGCTTACTTTACTCGCTAAAAGGTACACTCAATAGCATTATTTTTATTCTGCAGGGAATTCTTCATGCATTTTATGGCATGTATTTGCGAAACAATACGAGACATCACGGCTTTGGCAGTCATGTAACCTTCCTGATAAATGCTACAGTTATATTTGAAGTTCAATCTAACATCGACATGTTTATGCATGCATTTATAATACATATATATATATATATATATATATATATATATATATATATATGTAAATACCCATGTCGTGTCTTTACTGACACACAGGGCAAACTTTTTCAGGCTTTTGCCAATGGCAAAAGCGCTATTAAAAGACAGTAAGTCCAGAAAAGGGGTTAGACTTAATAGACAAAGTGATGC
>JASAND010012379.1:0-18632 GCA_030248195.1 Trissonchulus latispiculum
AAATTCACTTTCTTTCTGTTCGAAATATTGGAAATTTCCACTTGAATAATAAATGCAAATTAGGGTTAGCTACAGGACTAGTTTGTTACACGTATACACTATTGAATGCAAAAGTTAAGTTAGTGTTGGTTACGTTGATCCAGAGTACGGTGGGTTTTGGGGAGTGTTCCTAATTTTAATGGCAGCTGAGAATATTTTGTACATTTAGTGTGAACGATATTTGCATTGTGAATGTTAGAATATTTTGTATTTTGAAAATTACTGGAAAATGCAAAACTTGATTTGTGAAGTTTAATTAAAGTGTCGTGTTCTTACTTACTTTGATAGTTTTCTATTTTCCCTAACTTACAGGCACGAGAGGAGACCAGATAGGCATACACTACCGATTGTGAACCTGCATTTTCATTTTATTTTTACAAAACTGGCAACCGTTTCATGCGGTAAATGCCTAAACTTTCTCCCCCAGTTACTCGTGCCAAACCAAAAGTTTAAAAAGAAGGTTGTTTTCGTGTTTTTAAAATTTGCCTGCTTTTCAGGCCCTTGAAGCTGACAAATTTTTTGGTGTCTCAGTCTGCCATGTCTGCCAGTTTGGGGGGAGGGGGTCTCCACCCCCAACCCAGTACCAGTTCGGAGGGAGGGGGGTCCCCGCGTCCATCGTTGTCTGGGCTGGGTCGGGGTTCGCTCCGTCCCTTCCCGGTGGCCCCAACACCCAGTCCTTCTGCTGTATCTATGCAAAATTTTCAAACTTTGGGGGTGGGACGGGGGAAGTTCTCCGGATCCCATTTTGTCGCTCAGCTGGGTCAGCGTCCCTCGGGTGCTGTTTCCGGTCCTAATGTTGGATCGCTCAGAATTGGGCGTTTCGATTTGCCTACCTCATTGTCGGCTGATACCAGGTCATTTGATTTCCCTGTGGGGAGGGTAATTTCCCAGGGGGGAGGGGGCTTAGCCTCTTCCTCTGATAATACCGTTGTTCACGCTGGGGCAAGCAGGGAGAAGCCTCAAAATTCGAATTTTGAAAATTTGGGAGGCCCCCATGGATTTTTTCCTGGCCAGCCCAGCACGATGGCGGATACCCAGCTGATACCACTTGGCGTTTCTGGGGCGATTTATTCCCATTCTGTCCCCTTGAATCAGCCGATGGGTGAAATTGTCCAGCAGGTAACGTCATCTGATTATGGTTCGCCCCAGGCTCAAATTTCAGAACCAACTTCCCCTCCAAGGACGTCTGGCGGCCAAATTGATCCAAATGCCGATACGTACTGTTTGGCCCCTTGTGATTTTGTTGCTCAAAGTGCTGTGGTCACTCCTGGCCCGGGGTCCTCGGTCCCTGTGCGGCCTCAGAACTCGGTTCGGATCCCCGTTGTGAGTGCCGGCCAGGGTCTGGGAGGAGCCCACCAGGGGCAGACGCAGCCACAAGTGCAAAATTTGGATGATAATTATGGAATTCCACTGGAACAGCCTACGAGACTCATATCTGCACAGCCTAGTCCTGTTCTGTCACCTGAGTCGTATCCGGAACATCCGATCCCGCCCACCATACAGACCATTGATACGTATTTAGCTAAACAGGATGCCTTTTTATACCGGATGTACAATGATATTCTTCGGGATATTCCACAATTTGATCCCGACAGGATGTATTTCGAGGACTGGCTCCCAAATTTTGAATCCGCCGTTTCCATTTATCAAATTCCTCCGGAACAATGGGCTCGGCTTCTGTTTAACAAACTGACTGGAAAAGCTTTGATCTATACGTCGCGCTGTGGACCTGGAGTTGCTGAAACTTTCGATGGTTTTGTCCGTTTGCTGAAATGCCAGTTTCCCCGCCCCCAGGTGTCTATTCGAAACAGATACGTATGCTTTGCCAGGAGGATCCAACGGCAAGGAGAGTCAGTTCGCCGCTACATTTCGGAACTGCAGGCTCAAGCGTTGGATATTTGGCCGGACGACCCACTGGAACGTGAGTTACAATGTGTACAGCAGCTTTTCTCTGGTATTACAGATAATACGTATATTAGCGCTTTGGCTCCGCTTTTCGGTAATCAGTCTCCAACGATGGATCAAATTCTACGTATTATCGACATATTAGATACCCGGAACTCAAAATCCTCTGAAGAAGATAGCCTTTGCTATTCTGAAGATTCTGCTGAAGCCATGGTAAAGATTGATCCCGCGAACCTATCTACAGATGTCACTCCGATTCCAGAAAAACCGAAGGGTCCTGTAGGCGGATCGTGCCTGGAAATACGCGAAATGAAGCAGTTTATTGAGCAACAAATCCAGGAGAAGCTTATGGAGTGGGACAAAGACAGAAAGAAAACGTTGGGTTCTCCCTGTAAATTTTGCAAGCGAAGGGGGCACCCTTCTGAAAAATGCTGGGACAAATACCCGTATCGGGCTCCTCCTGACTACAAGGCCCGTCCCTTGCCAATTGGGGTACATTACTTAAAGGACTATTCCTGTCATGCCCGTGTCCCTCACTTTCAGCAACGGTATTATCAGGCCCCGTCTCCAGTGGCGCATTACGGCCCGTCGGCATACGTATATCCGCAACACCAGGTTCAGGTTCCAGTGGCTCCTGTGGGGGTGGGACCTTGGGGTTCCTACGCAGGTTTTGCTGACGCTTCCCATCAGACCACCAAAAATGGTACCCAAAATGGTAAATCGGTGGTAACTTCAAAGGTCAAACTGGCTACTTCTCTGCAGGAAAATCCTACTCAAGAGCAAGCTGCACAAATGCTTACTGCCTTTCATGTGGGGACGGTTGAAACTTGTTCCAAACCCCAAAACAATTCAAAAGAGGGGGTAAGCCACCAGTTGCCCGAGTCACCACTTCCGCCGCTGAAACCTGTGTTAAAGGAAGGTTCTATTTCACCTATTCCTCCGAATTTCTCACAAAGTTTGCCAATGGCCCCGGTGGGTTCTGCTGAGACTAAAGATTTCTGGGTTCAGGAGCTGCAGGAAGGTCAGTCCTCCCTCTTGCCAGCGGGGGTTTGGTCTGAATATCTGCCGGATACTCGTCGTGGAAAGTTGGCTCGAGGAGGACCGGATCAGGATTCCGGCCCGTCCGAGGACAGCTTTCCTGAGGAACTGTCCTGTGGGGAACTGGAGATGGACTTTGGCCCTCCTGTGAAGGATACAGGGAAGACGATTGGCCAGGCCGAGGCGCAAGCGGTGGAGCCCTCCGTTACAGCACCTGCAGTACCAAAATCCAGTACTACAAAAATTTACCAGGACTATGAGCGACTTTTTCTTCTACATTTTGTCCCAATTTTTTTATTGCACACATTTTGTTATTACCTAACACGTTTCCGTCGATACGTTCGACCCCCGTCTCCCAATTTTTCGGCTATTTTCCCTACCTACGAATTTGGGTAAAAGTCTTATAATTTCACTACCTCTCCATTATTGCTTAATGTGCATAGTATGTTATAAATTGTAGTATTTTCTTGTTTCAGCTCACATTTTTTGTTTATCTTAGTATCCTAATTTTTACATTTTAGCTTCGTTCTCACTTATTTGTTGTGTGTTTTTGTGTCACTGCGTTTCTTTGTGTTTAGGAGATCTGTCAGCACATATATGAATATTTGGTGGTGGAGACAGAAACTCAAGTGGTGGTATTGGAACCTAGTGCTTCACTACTACTACTAGTTATGTATTTTACTTGAATTTGAATGAATGTGTATATATGCACCTATATTTCTGCTGATTGAATTTTCTTGAGCTTTGAAATGACTTTATTTGAATTGGAATTGATAATTCTTGAATTTTCTTTGATTCAAAATAACCGTTTTCTTGATTTATAAATTTGGCCACTGCTAGATATTACTGTTAGCATTACTAACGTATTGTACATTGCACTATATACGCATAAAATTGAATTCTTATATTTTTGTAGCTAACGTTTAGGTTATGTTCTGCTCATTCATATAACCCATATTTGTGATCACTATTGCTGAAACTAGAATCTTTATTTTATGTTATATTTTTGTGTAGGAGGTTTGGAAATTTGGGTTGGGGTGTTAAAGCAAGTTGATGCCCTTTTGTTTCCTTAGAGATTCTTTTGCATTTTTATTGCTTTATAATGCGAGTATGAGTTGATAAAAGCTTAGCTATTCCTTTGTGTGACTCAAACAGTTAACTGGATTCTTTGTTTATTCTATGTACGTATATGTGTGGATATACGTATGTACTTTACACTCAAGAATTTGGTTAAATCCTGTATAATTTGGTTGACGCAAGATCTAATTGACAAATTTATTAAGGTGAAGAAAACGTATGGAAAGGGGCTTCCATGGTTTCAGGGTGGCTTAACGCTGCCCCGAATTTTCACTTTGTTTCCTATCCCGAACCTCCTACACCTTGAATGCAACTTTGTTAATTTTTACTCATTTTACCACGTTTTATTACCTTTTAACACTTTTTGTTTGATAACTGTTATTGCACATAGGCGGTAATTAACTGGATGCTTCAAAATTTTCGCTTCTCGTAGGGCGCGGCCGTCACTACCCTAATCCCCGGATCAGGATTCTGGGGAGGGTGGAGAGTGACTGGCAGCGTTCTCACATAGATTTCGTTAGCTTTAAGCCGTTTTTCTTGAAAGGGAACTGTCAGTGCTTCTCCCCCTGGGATTAGGATTCCTGGGGCAGGAAGCGCTGGCCGTTTCCCTCTGTAAAATTCGTAGGTAGGGCCAGTACTTATAGGAAGCTGGTAGTAGACATGTTATTCATTGTGGTTGTGGGTTTTGTTGTTGTGATCATTGCATTGATGTTTACGTACGTTGTTTTTCTCTATTGTGTTGTTTGTTTTGTTACTAATAAAAGTACATTTATATTTGTATGTTTCCCGCCCGTCCCTCCCAGCGAGCCTATGTCCCCTACGTGGATTGGTGACGCTGGCCAGGCTGCTTTCTTGGACTGATGGAACACCGGAGGTTCCGGTTGTCGGTGCTGTTATGTGGGTCTTGGCCCTTCTGGGCACGGTTCTATGGTTCTTGTCCCTGGGTACTATCTGGCTCTTCGGAGGGCTCTAGCCCCATGGGGGGCGGCCCTCCTGGGGCACTGGTGGGACATTTTGCGGTCTTTAGTGACATTGTACCGGTGATTCGGGCGCCTTGAGTGGACAGCTCGGTGAGGGCTCTTAGAACTTTATTTGTTGGTCTTGGATGGTGCCTGGCTTTGTGCCCTTTTGGAATTGTTGGTGGCTAGTGGTAGAAGATGTTGGGTGGGCTGTCGCGCGGGGGCTCCAGCGGTTGGTTGGGGGCGTGGTTGCCCATGTTTGTTTGTGTTGGTTCCCAGAAGATTCCTGTCAGTGGGGCTAGGCTCGCTACTATTGTCCCTGTTCCCAGGATATATGATGTGGCTTTGTTAATATTTATAGCGTGGTGGGGGTAGAGTGTTTGTAGATTCGGGTTATGCGTGGGTAGGGGGGAGCCTTGAAGTAATAATTTACTAAATTTTGTTGAACATTGTTGTTCTTCTTACTTTTCTTTGAAGGCCGGAGGTTTCGGATTTTCTTTGAGTAGGGCGCTCGCTACCTTGGCTGGGCCATTGTACCGTCTTTTCGTTTTTCTGTTGCTGTTCTATAGTTCTACTACCAGCTCTAATCATGTTGAATTTTCCTCATTCTAGTTTGTTTCGGGTATCTAACTATTGGTTTGTGTTTTTTTTAAAATCGAACACGATATTTGTCTCTTCAAAATTCTTGTCATTTGTGCTCGCTGCCATTATTTGCCATGATGTCGATTCTGTGGTGCTTTACTGCAAGTATGCTTTATAATATGTGCTTTATATTAGTAATATATAGTGTTCTCTGGCATTGTCAGACTTTGTATCCGGTTGTTTTCTATTTCATTTGAGATTAGATACAATTTTCTTCAGTTAAAGTTTTGTCGGAGGTTCAGGAATAGGCTTTGAATGTGTTCATATATTCTCTTCTTTGTTGTCTGTGCCCTCGCCCGTGTCTGTATGGTTGTACGTAGTTTAGTAGCTAGTTGTAGTACGTAATGTCTTGTCGTGTATTGTGTTGTCTACTTTGTCTTATCCAGTTTGGATGACCGGTAGTGGGATCCCTTGTCTTGTATTGTGGCGTCCAAACTGTGTTGTGTCTCTGGAGCGGTTCTCCAGCAGTAGTTTTAGGTTGTATATTTTGCAATTTCTACTCAAAAGCGTTTTATCATACTGGTACCTAGGTTACCTAAGCTAATTTTCCTTTTAATTTACTAATTTGGCCTTCTTTTCAGTATTCGCGGCGAGGGCGCGCGCCTCAAAAGAGGGGGTATTTTGTGGAATATTACTCGAAATTCACTTTCTTTCTGTTCGAAATATTGGAAATTTCCACTTGAATAATAAATGCAAATTAGGGTTAGCTACAGGACTAGTTTGTTACACGTATACACTATTGAATGCAAAAGTTAAGTTAGTGTTGGTTGGCACGAGAGGAGAATAGGGGTATACACTACCGCTGGTGGACCTGCAGAAAGTAGTCAAGTCATCGTTTATTAGCAGTAACGGTGTCTTATACTTTTAAGAGATATCATTGTGAACTGGCCATGGAAACAAGTTCATTCTCCATTGCCAACCAATTACGGTCTAGTCCTTGGCCGTTTGAAAAGTTTGTACCGAAGACAAGCGAATCTCCTGATTTGATGAAGAAGTACGACGAAATTATACAGCAGCAGTTAAGCCTTGGAATTTGTGGAAAAGGTAATGAAGCAACAAGTTGCCAGTCAGAAGATCCACTATATCCCTCATCATTGTAGATCACAATGGCGAGATAACAAAGATTCAGATAGTGTACGATGCAAACAAAGGGGACATGTCAGTCTAAATGATTGCCTTTGTAGAGATTTTAAATACGGCTGATTTATGTGGTCTGTTGCTACGATTCCGAATGAACCCAATCGTCCATAAGTGACATTAAAAGGCCTTTCTTCATGTGGGATTGCATTTACCCGAGCGGAATGTAACACGATATCTCTGATTGAAAGATCTTCAGAAGCCATAACTGAATCAAATCGATCTTCAGATTTTGCCGAGTACCTTTGGGGTCATTTCAGTCGTTTCTGTTGTAGCGACAATTAATTACCTTCTGTTCGAAAGGTACTGACGTAGTATTTCCGTTTTGGACAATTTTACGTCGATAATGTGTTTCATGGATTATTCTTGAAGAGCCAATTCTTTTATCCTCAGCAAAGCTTTATTTCGTGAACTCTCATGAATCTTAGAGGGCTCTAATTCGAAAGAGTTTTATCGCAGATTCCGCTAGATCGGGTTACTACACCATCATGAAGGTTTTGGGTATATGATGGCACTCTTGTCCGACGCCATTCAGTTCGCCTCATTAGTGGACAATTGAAACGCACTAAAACGATTAATTCTGCAACAGGTAATAGAAGTTTTGATCTCTTGGATTATTGACGCCAATCACAATGAGAGGAAGATTACTGTGTGAAGATAGCATGCACTCAAGATAAAAATTGTGTGAAGTTAGCACACAAATCTAAATTATAGATTCATTTGAAAATTATTCTACTTGGCAAACTCTCAGTGTTTTTGTGACTTTTGTCTCAATTCGTTTTTCTAAATTTTTTGTCGTAAATTGACTTTTCTTGATCTCTTTAG
Source organism: Trissonchulus latispiculum (assembly GCA_030248195.1). Taxonomy (NCBI): domain Eukaryota; kingdom Metazoa; phylum Nematoda; class Enoplea; order Enoplida; family Ironidae; genus Trissonchulus; species Trissonchulus latispiculum. Next base: position 7,623 of record JASAND010012379.1, read on the forward strand.
AGCAAACTTGCTTTTCTCCCTTTCCTTGCGTTTTCTTATTTTATTTATTTTTCCCGATTCCGAAATTTTAAATTTGCGTCGTGTTTCTTTTATTTTACATTTTTATTGGATTTTTTAATTTTTGGGCTCCTCACTTTTCCACTTTTTGGAGTGGTACCTTGCGGGTCGTTGCGACTCTTGGGTGGGAGGGCCGCACGCGGTACATTTTTTTTTTTGATTCCGTTGCAAGTTATGCTTGAGACGAGTAGAAGACATTTGTCATGCTTATTTTGTGAGTAGAATCTAGTTTGAGTTTATAGTTGATTTTCGGGAGGGGGGAGGGGGGGGAGGGGGGGGGGGGAGAGGGAGGAGGAGGGGGGAGGGGGGGGGGAGGGGGAGGGGGGGGGGGGGGGGGGGGGGGGGAGAGAGGAGAGGGGGGGGGCCAGGTCTGATTGACTTGTGATGGCTCCCGCAATCGTTGGATAGTTTTGGGGTGCTGGGGTGAATACCGCACAGTCCTCTCCTGCACACCTGTTGACACAATTTTTGTACAAATGGGGTCGTTTGATTGTTTTTCTGATTTTTCTTAGGGGTGCCCGCTACCTCGGCTTGGCCAATTTATTACATATGTTTCGGTCAGTAGTTTTTTTTCTTTTTTTAATTGTTTTACTTATTATTAGCTGACTTTATTTTATTTTTTTAAAATTCTTCAGTTGGGGGGGGGGGGGGGGGGGGGGGGGGGGGGGGGGGAGGGGGGGGGGGGGGGGGGGGGGGGGGGGGGGGGGGGGGGGGGGGGGGGGGGGGGGGGGGGGGGGGGGGGGGGGGGGGGGGGGGGGGGGGGGGGGGGGGGGGGGGTGGTTCAACTACTTTGACAATTTATATTACAATACAATACAACCACAGAACGAAAACCTAGACATTACAACCGTCCGAAGCCACAAAGAAGACGAAATACAACCCCAATTAATGAAAATCATGAAAAATAGAAGATATGTAAACTATAAAATGATATATGTATATAGTTGATGACAATATATATTGCGCAAAACAGCAGCCAAAAGAACTATAGGGAGGTATATTAGTACAAAATAGTGGAAGCAATGCCAAAGTAGACAATTGTAAAAGACTACCGTCTTTAATAATGAAAACAAAACACTTTAATAAATCGTCTAGACAATCAGACGGACAACCAACAATGAGGCAGATAAGCAAACAAGTTCGACAAACTAATTTGCATAACAGAATACAGGAGAATCTAAGTTGGCAACCAGGAAGTAAAAGTCGGTTTCATAGTAACAGCATGATCAATCTTCGTGCTGGTCACGACACTCCCGAGATGCAAAGTCCTTCAGCCATGCCTTTGCCCGTACAGCGGCTGATCTTTCGGTTCGTAGCTGTGAATGATGAGCAGTGAGTTTCTCTTGAGGAGCATCGTTAGCAGGAGAGTCATCATCAATTTCGAGTGGTACCACGAGGCGGACAGGACGCTGTAGAAATTTTCCATTAGGCATGCGCACAACCACGGACCTGATACTTCCGTCGGCGCTGGGTAAAATCTTCTGGACTACAGCCAAATTCCATTGACCACGTGGGCAACGATCAGCTAATACGACAACGTCGCCGACTTTTGGAACCGCAGAGGTAGAATTTCTCGGCGGCTTGGCGTCTCGACGTTCTCGCAGTGACTGTAGATATTCTTTCCGCCAGATGGACCAGAACTGGCTGAGCAGACGCTGGCCATTCTTCCATCTTTCTAGAAGATAGACTGAGCTAGCATTAGCCGAGCTAAAATTAGCATCAGTCCCACTAGGCACCAAGTGGAAATCTGGAAATCCTGCCTGAACATTTCCAAAACGGAAATGAGCGGGACTAATCACCAATGGCATTGGTATCAGAGTCGACATAAACCAGAGGACGAGAATTTACAATCGCCTCAACTTCTACCAATGTCGTCTCCAGCTGCACATAGGTAAGAGAGGACTTCCCAATGATCTTCTTCAATGGTCTTTTAATCGATCCAATTAGCCGTTCGTAAAAGCCATTCATCCACGGAGCAATTTCTGTGATAAATACCCATTCAATTCCTGCCGTGGCAACGTAAGAAGATACAATCCTAGTTTTGACCATCTTTGTCCAGGACTTTCTGCGACAATTTAACTGCTTGGCATTGTCCGATTAATTTTTGGTTTTCCACATGTGGCAACAAATCTCGAAGCAGAGCAAAAACTTTCTGCCTTCATTGAGCTATTCCAGTAAACAGCACGGGTTCTGTGCCGTGTGCTTCATACTCAGAGATTTCAGGATTTCTCCTTAATTTAATGACTGCAGTAGTATCCCTTTACTATGGCAGCTGCGTTTAGGAGAAGAAATGTTTGATAAAGAGAGTATAGTATAAAACATTAGAGAAAAGAAGTGAAAAACCGCCAATTTCACAACGCCAAGCCGGGTGGGGACCCTAGATAAAAAAAACTGTAATGTAACAGGTGTGCAGGAGAGGACTGTGCGGTTTCACCCCAGACCCCACAAGTTGCGGGGATAACGTAACCAGGACTGGTCCACACAGGTAAATGGACAAAAGTAACATGGACACCGCAGAAGTGGATGGGCAGATAGATCCAAGCCAACCGGCAAGCAAAACAGAGTGTAAGGAGTAAGAGGACGCACGATCGAGAGGAGGGCCTACGACCGCTGTAGGGGCCCCTGCTAGCCACTGAGACCGGCCAGTTGGGAAAACAGGAGGCCTTGCAACCTCTCCTGTACAGTCCAATCAAAGTTCCGAGAGAACCCCACAGAGGCCAGGCCCCCATAGTTGGAACGGAGAAGAGGCGCGACCAACCCGTAGGTAGATAGCATAGGCCAAAAGCGAAAAGCCAAAAGCCAAAAGCTCCAGCCAGAGTGTCGTCGCCCCAGCAATGGAAGCCCGGCACAAAGGTTGTGCTAATTCAGATCAAGGTCTTGCAACGGAATCAAAGTGAAAGAATGGTGGGTGCGGCCTCCACCCGGCTCGGGTGACGCCAGCTAAAGGAGTGGGGCATATTTCTTTTGTGGGGTAATTTAGGGAACAAGGAAAGGGAAGTGCTCTAAGATAAGAAAAGTTACGACAAAAAATTTAGAAAAACGAATTGAGACAAAAGTCACAAAAACACTGAGAGTTTGCCAAGTAGAATAATTTTCAAATGAATCTATAATTTAGATTTGTGTGCTAACTTCACACAATTTTTATCTTGAGTGCATGCTATCTTCACACAGTAATCTTCCTCTCATTGTGATTGGCGTCAATAATCCAAGAGGATCAAAAACTTCTATTACCTGTTGCAGAATTAATCGTTTCGTAGGTGCGTCTTCAGACTTGTTTCCACTAGATGAGGCGAACTGAATGGCGTCGGACAAAGAGTGCCATCGTACACCCAAAACCTTCATGATGGTGTCAGTAACCCGATCTTCCAGCGGAATCTGCGATAAAAACTCTTTCGAATTAGAAGCCCATTCTCTAAGATTCATTGAGAGTTCACGAAATAAAGCTTTGGCTTCGAGGTAGAAAGAATTGGCTTCTTCCAAAGAATAAGATCCATGAAACACATTATCGACGTAGACATTGTCCAAAACGGAAATAGCTACGTCAGTACCTTTCGAACGAAGGTAATGAGCAATTGTCGCTGCCAACAGAAACGGACTGGAAATGACCCCAAAAGGTACTCGGCAAAATCTGAAGACTTCCAGATTTGATTCAGTTAGTGGCTTCTGAAGATCTTTCAATCAGAGATATCGTGTTACATCCCGCTCGGGTAGATGCAATCCCACATGAAGAAAGGCCTTTTTAATGTCACTATAGGACGATTGGGTTCATTCGGAATCGTAGCAACAGACCACATAAGTCAGCCAGTATTTACAAGACCTCTACAAAGGCAATCATTTAGACTGACATGTCCCTTTGTTTGCATCGTACACTATCTGAATCTTTGTTATTGCTTTCGCCATTGTGATCACACAATGATGAGGGATATAGTGGATCTTCTGACTGGCAACTTGTTGCTTCATTACCTTTTCCACAATTCCAAGGCTTAACTGCTGCTGTATAATTTCGTCGTACTTCTTCATCAAATCAGGAGATTCGCTTAGTCTTCGGTACAAACTTTTCAAACGGCCAAGGACTAGACCGTAATTGGTTGGCAATGGAGAATGAACTTGTTTCCATGGCCAGTTCACATGATAACAACTGTAAAAGTATAAGATCGGCCGAAGTTACTGCTAATAAACGATGACTTGACTACTTTCTGCAGGTCCACCAGCGGTAGTGTATGCCCTATTCTCCTCTCGTGCCTCTCTAAGAGCCAAGCAAAACTTAGTCAAAAATTTAGAACACGATTCATTTCTTGTAAACAGTACTAGAATTTACAATTTCGTCAAAGAATCATAAAAATTATCGAAACATCGAACGAAACAAACAAGAACTTCACAAAATAAGCAGTGACAAATGTCACGTCACGTCTCAGCTGCCATCAACTTGCTGCAATAATATCTCCCAACCCAACCGGCCGTAAGTAATGACGAACCAACACTAACTTAACTTTTGCATTCAATAGTGTATACGTGTAACAAACTAGTCCCGTAGCTAACCCTAATTTGCATTTATTATTCAAGTGGAAATTTCCAATATTTCGAACAGAAAGAAAGTGAATTTCGAGTAATATTCCACAAAATACCCCCTCTTTTGAGGCGCGCGCCCTCGCCGCGAATACTGAAAAGTAGGCCAAATTAGTAAATTAAAAGGAAAATTAGCTTAGGTAACCTAAGTACCAGTATGATAAAACGCTTTTGAGTAGAAATTGCAAAATATACAACCTAAAACTACTGCTGGAGAACCGCTCCAGAGACACAAAACAATTTGGACGCCACAATACAAGACAAGGGATCCCACTACCGGTCATCCAAACTGGATAAGACAAAGTAGACAACACAATACACGACAAGACATTACGTACTACGACTAGCTACTAAACTACGTACAGCCATACACGGGCGAGGGCACAGACAACAAAGAAGAGAATATATGAACATATTCAAAGCCTATTCCTGAACCTCCGACAAAACTTTAACTGAAGAAAATTGTATCTAATCTCAAATGAAATAGAAAACAACCGAATACAAAGTCTGACAATGCCAGAGAACACGATATATTAAAGCACATATTATAAAGCATACTTGCAGTAATGCACCACAGAATCGACATCATGGCAAATAATGGCAGCGAGCACAAATGACAAGAATTTCGAAGAGACAAATATCGTGTTTGATTTTAGGACAGAAAAAACACAAACCAATAGTTAGATACCCGAAACAAAATAGAATGAGGAAAATTCAACATGATTAGAGCTGGTAGTAGAACTATAGAACAGCAAAAGAAAAACGAAAAGACGGTACAATGGCCCAGCCAAGGTAGCGAGCGCCCTACTCAAAGAAAATCCGAAACCTCCGGCATTCAAAGAAAAGTAAGAAAAACAACAATGTTCAACAAAATTTAGTAAATTTTTACCCCAAGGCTCCCCCCTACCCACGCATAACCCGAATCTACAAACACTATCCCCCCACCACGCTATAAATATCAACAAAGCCACATCATATATACTGGGAACAGGGACAATAGTATCGAGCCTAGCCCCACTGACAGGAATCTTCTGGGAACCAACACACACAAACATGGGCAACCACGCCCCCAACCAACCGCTGGCGCCCCTGCGCGACAGCCCACCCAACATCTTCTACCACTAGCCACCAACAATTCCAAAAGGGCACAAAGCCAGGCACCATCCAAGACCAACAAATAAAGTTCTAAGAGCCCTCACCGAGCTGTCCACTCAAGGCACCCGAATCACCGGTACAATGTCACTAAAGACCGCCAACATGTCCCACCAGTGCCCCCGGAGGGCCGCCCCCCGCGGGACTAGAGCCCTCCGAAGAGCCAGATAGTACCCAGGGACAAGAACCATAGAACCGTGCCCAGAAGGGCCAAGACCCACATAACAGCACCGACAACCGGAACCTCCGGTGTTCCATCAGTCCAAAAAAGCAGCCTGGCCAGCGCCACCAATCCACGTAGGGGACATAGGCTCGCTGGGAGGATGGGCGGGAAACATACAAATATAAATGTACTTTTATTAGTAACAAAACAAACAACACAATAGAGAAAAACAACGTACGTAAACATCAATGCAATGATCACAACGACAAAACCCACAACCACAATGAATAACATGTCTACTACCAGCTTCCTATAAGTACTGGTCCTACCTACGAATTTTATAGAGGGAAACGGCCAGCGCTTCCTGCCCCAGGAATCCTAATCCCAGGGGGAGAAGCACTGACAGTTCCCTATCAAGAAAACCTGCTTAAAACTAACGAAATCTATGTGAGAACGCTGCCAGTCACTCTCCACCCTCCCCAGAATCCTGATCCGGGGATTAGAGTAGTGACGGCCGCGCCTTACGAGAAGCTGAAATTTTGAAGCATCCAGTTAATTACCGCCTATGTGCACTAACAGTGATCAAACAAAAAGTGTTAAAAGGTAATAAAACGTGGTAAAATGAGTAAAAATTAACAAAGTTGCATTCAAGGTGTAGGAGGTTCGGGATAGGAAACAAAGTGAAAATTCGGGGCAGCGTTAAGCCACCCTGAAACCATGGAAGCCCCTTTTCCATACGTTTTCTTCACCTTAATGAATTTGTCAATTAGATCTTGCATACGCATCAACCAAATTATACAGGATTTAACCAAATTTTTGAGTGTAAAGTACATACGTATACCCACACATATACGTACATAGAATAAACAAAGGATCCAGTTAAATGTTTGAGTCACACAAAGGAAAAGCTAAGCTTTTATCAACTCATACTCACATTATAAAGCAATAAAAATGCAAAAGAATCTCTAAGGAAACAAAAGGGTATCAGCTTGCTTTAACACCCCAACCCAAATTTCCAAACTTCCTACACAAAAATATAACATAAAATGAAGATTCTGGTTTCAGCAATAGTGATCACAAACATGGGTTATATGAATGAGCAGAACATAACCTAAACGTTAGCGACAAAAATATAAGAATTCAATTTTATGCGTATATAATGCAATGTACAATACGTTAGTAATGCTAACAGTAATATCTAGCAGTGGCCAAATTTATAAATCAAGAAAATGGTTATTTTGAATCAAAGAAAATTCAAGAATTATCAATTCCAATTCAAATAAAGTCATTTCAAAGCTCAAGAAAATTCAATCAGCAGAAATATAGGTGCATATATACACATTCATTCAAGTTCAAGTAAAATACATAACTAGTAGTAGTAGTGAAGCACTCGGTTCCAATACCACCACTTGAGTTTCTGTCTCCACCACCAAATATTCATATATGGGCTGACAGATCTCCTAAACACAAAGAAACGCAGTGACACAAAAACACACAACAAATAAGTGAGAACGAAGCTAAAATGTAAAAATTAGGATGCTAAGATAAACAAAAAATGTGAGCTGAAACAAGAAAATACTACAATTTATAACATACTATACACATTAAGCAATAATGGAGAGGTAGTGAAATTATAAGACTTTTACCCAAATTCGTAGGTAGGGAAAATAGCCGAAAAATTGGGAGACGGGGGTCGAATGTATCGACGGAAACGTGTTAGGTAATAACAAAATGTGTGCAATAAAAAAATTGGGACAAAATGTAGAAGAAAAAGTTGCTCATAGTCCTGGTAAATTTTTGTAGTACTGGATTTTGGTACTGCAGGTGCTGTAGCGGAGGGCTCCACCGCTTGCGCCTCGGACTGGCCAATCGTCTTCCCTGTATCCTTCACAGGAGGGCCAAAGTCCATCTCCAGTTCCCCACAGGACAGTTCCTCTGGAAAGCTGTCCTCGGACGGGCCGGAATCCTGATCCGGTCCTCCTCGAGCCAACTTTCCACGACGAGTATCCGGCAGATATTCAGACCAAACCCCCGCTGGCAAGAGGGAGGACTGACCTTCCTGCAGCTCCTGAACCCAGAAATCTTTAGTCTCAGCAGAACCCACCGGGGCCATTGGCAAACTTGCGGAAAAATTCGGAGGAATAGGTGAAATAGAACCTTCCTTTAACACAGGTTTCAGCGGCGGAAGTGGTGACTCGGGCAACTGGTGGCTTACCCCCTCTTTTGAATTGTTTTGGGGTTTGGAACAAGTTTCAACCGTCCCCACATGAAAGGCAGTAAGCATTTGTGCAGCTTGCTCTTGAGTAGGATTTTCCTGCAGAGAAGTAGCCAGTTTGACGTTTGAAGTTACCACCGATTTACCATTTTGGGTACCATTTTTGGTGGTCTGATGGGAGGCGCCAGCAAAACCTGCGTAGGAACCCCAAGGTCCCACCCCCACAGGAGCCACTGGAACCTGAACCTGGTGTTGCGGATATACGTATGCCGACGGGCCGTAATGCGCCACTGGAGACGGGGCCTGATAATACCGTTGCTGAAAGTGAGGGACACGGGCATGACAGGAATAGTCCTTTAAGTAATGTACCCCAATTGGCAAGGGACGGGACTTGTAGTCAGGAGGAGCCCGATACGGGTATTTGTCCCAGCATTTTTCAGAAGGGTGCCCCCTTCGCTTGCAAAATTTACAGGGAGAACCCAACGTTTTCTTTCTGTCTTTGTCCCACTCCATAAGCTTCTCCTGGATTTGTTGCTCAATAAACTGCTTCATTTCGCGTATTTCCAGGCACGATCCGCCTACAGGACCCTTCGGTTTTTCTGGAATCGGAGTGACATCTGTAGATAGGTTCGCGGGATCAATCTTTACCATGGCTTCAGCAGAATCTTCAGAATAGCAAAGGCTATCTTCTTCAGAGGATTTTGAGTTCCGGGAATCTAATATGTCGATAATACGTAGAATTTGATCCATCGTTGGAGACTGATTACCGAAAAGCGGAGCCAAAGCGCTAATATACGTATTATCTGTAATACCAGAGAAAAGCTGCTGTACACATTGTAACTCACGTTCCAGTGGGTCGTCCGGCCAAATATCCAACGCTTGAGCCTGCAGTTCCGAAATGTAGCAGCGAACTGACTCTCCTTGCCGTTGGATCCTCCTGGCAAAGCATACGTATCTGTTTCGAATTGACACCTGGGGGCGGGGAAACTGGCATTTCAGCAAGCGGACAAAACCATCAAAAGTTTCAGCAACTCCAGGTCCACAGCGCGACGCATAGATCAAAGCTTTTCCAGTCAGTTTGTTAAACAGAAGCCGAGCCCATTGTTCCGGAGGAATTTGATAAATGGAAACGGCGGATTCAAAATTTGGGAGCCAGTCCTCGAAATACATCCTGTCGGGATCAAATTGTGGAATATCCCGAAGAATATCATTGTACATCCGGTATAAAAAGGCATCCTGTTTAGCTAAATACGTACCAATGGTCTGCATGGTGGGCGGAATCGGATGTTCCGGATACGACTCAGGTGACAGAACAGGACTAGGCTGTGCAGATATGAGTCTCGTAGGCTGTTCCAGTGGAATTCCATAATTATCATCCAAATTTTGCACTTGTGGCTGCGTCTGCCCCTGGTGGGCTCCTCCCAGACCCTGGCCGGCACTCACAACGGGGATCCGAACCGAGTTCTGAGGCCGCACAGGGACCGAGGACCCCGGGCCAGGAGTGACCACAGCACTTTGAGCAACAAAATCACAAGGGGCCAAACAGTACGTATCGGCATTTGGATCAATTTGGCCGCCAGACGTCCTTGGAGGGGAAGTTGGTTCTGAAATTTGAGCCTGGGGCGAACCATAATCAGATGACGTTACCTGCTGGACAATTTCACCCATCGGCTGATTCAAGGGGACAGAATGGGAATAAATCGCCCCAGAAACGCCAAGTGGTATCAGCTGGGTATCCGCCATCGTGCTGGGCTGGCCAGGAAAAAATCCATGGGGGCCTCCCAAATTTTCAAAATTCGAATTTTGAGGCTTCTCCCTACTTGCCCCAGCGTGAACAACGGTATTAGCAGAGGAAGAGGCTAAGCCCCCTCCCCCCTGGGAAATTACCCTCCCCACAGGGAAATCAAATGACCTGGTATCAGCCGACAATGAGGCAGGCAAATCGAAACGCCCAATTCTGAGCGATCCAACATTAGGACCGGGAACAGCACCCGAGGGACGCTGACCCAGCTGAGCAACAAAATGGGATCCGGAGAACTTCCCCCGTCCCACCCCCAAAGTTTGAAAATTTTGCATAGATACAGCAGAAGGACTGGGTGTTGGGGCCGCCGGGAAGGGACGGAGCGAACCCCGACCCTGCCCAGACAACGATGGACGCGGGGACCCCCCTCCCCCCGAACTGGTACTGGGTTGGGGGTGGACACCCCCTCCACCCAAACTGGCAGACATGGCAGACTGAGACACTAAAAAAATTTGTCAGCTTCATGGGCCTGAAAAGCAGGCAAATTTTAAAAACACGAAAACAACCTTCTTTTTAAACTTTTGATTTGGCACGAGTAGCTGGGGGAGAAAATGTAGGCATTTACCGCATGAAACGGTCGCCAGTTTTGTAAAAAATATAAGATCGGCCGAAGTTACTGCTAATAAACATGACTTGATCTGCAGGTCCACCAGCGGTAGTGTATGCCCTATTCTCCTCTCGTGCCTCTCTAAGAACCAAGCAAAACTTAGTCAAAAATTTAAGAACACGATTCACTTTCTTGTAAACAGTACATAGAATTTACAATTTCGTCAAAGAATCGTAAAAATTATCGAAACATCGAACGAAACAAACAAGAACTTCACAAAATAAAGTGGACAAATGTCACGTCACGTCTCAGCTGCCATTCAACTTGCTGCAATAATATCTCCCAAAACCCACCGTACTTGTAACGACGTAACCAACACTAACTTAACTTTTGCATTCACATAGTGCATACGTGTAACAAACTAGTCCTGTAGCTAAATCTAATTTGCATTTATGATTCAAGTGGAAATTTCCAATATTACGAACAGAAAGAAAGTGAATTTCGAGTAA
>JASAND010012382.1:0-37913 GCA_030248195.1 Trissonchulus latispiculum
AGTATTCGCGAACCATGTGCCACTGCCCCTTTATATGATATTTCCCCCTTTTCATTGATCTTCAAATCCGGAATGCTCCTCAGATGCTCAATTAATTTATCTCCTACGTTTCGAAGATTCTTTGGTAAAGTAGCAACAATAGGATCAATCTTTGGTAGGTCTTGCTTCACCGATTCATCGGCTTGACTTTGTTTAACAAGAATCTCTTGTCCCTTGTCTCCAAACAGGCGCCGCCTATAATCCTTTTTGTCTGTATAGTGCCAGCTTAACGTCAGATGGGTATTTCCGTTTTTTTTTTATACACGCTCCACATCTGTTTCACTTTCTTTTTATATGTCGCTTCAAAGTATTCTGGTCTCACAAGGATAGAATACTCCATTATCTTTCTCATAACTAGATCGGTAACTAGCCCACCAACAATTCCTAGTGAAAGGAGCAAGTAATGTAGGTATGAAACCTCCGTAAGTTGTACAATTAATCGTTTCTTTGACGGCATCAGATTTGTGCTTATGTCGAAGGTGACGCAATAGTTTCCCTGTGCCGCTTCAGCCTTCGTAAGTCCTTTTCAGGAAGTAGAACCGTTACCAGACAACACTTACTTTCTACACACAGTCACAAATAGTTTTTATTAATTCTGAATTTCCATTTTCAATAATACCTCGTCGTTGCTTAGCGTTACATGTGCAGAGCACTTTGAGGGAATCGACATGCTTTTCAAAACGTTTAGCCATTGCATACTGATTAAAACAAAATACAGTAAGTAATGTGTGTTTCGAATCCTTCTTATGTCCTTTTCTTCAATTTGTAGACACCATTTGGTTCGTCCGGAAATATTGTTGATCTCAGTCGAAAGTCATCTGGTGTGTTCTGATCCAAGTCAATGAGCAAATACCCGTGAGGTTTCTGTGTTGAATGGTTAAACGCTTGCATGAATCCCTCTACTTTACCGGGAAACATCTGCTTTGCCAGATTCAGAGGCGTGAGTTTGTCAGCTGGATTTTCATCAAGACTATGTATTGGGCGTTGATTCGGCTAGTACGTCGCTTATCGAAAAATATGTCTTGAGTAATGTGTATCACGCTACACGACCAATGATGGCATCCGCGAGTAAATAACTCAATTAGTCTAGAATCTTTCTGGACTTCCGACATTAAATCATCTATAACTACCAGAGTAGGCCGGCCTGTTTTCAACTCTTCCAGTTCTGGAATTCCTCTGTGAAATTCAACATCAGTTAAATCATCATATGCTTCTTGCCATTCACAGTAACACCAGAGAATGCGCTGTGGTCTTGGAACCACCATTTGATTTGAGAAATAAATTAGTTTTGACACAAAGGTGGTTTTCCCAGCCTTAGTTGGAGCGGCTACTATACAAGTGAATGGGTGTTGAAATTTTAAAAAGGGGGTAGAGATCACGTTTTTAAATAATAGCACTCACTTAGACTGAATAGATAGAAACTATGACAACACCTCACTTTCTTTTATTAATATAGCAATTATTTTGCAGACAATAATCTGTCATTAAGGATCATCAGTTTACATTAGTTCACTTTTAATTTCTGATCTCAGTTTCATAAGTATTAGCCCCAGTTTGTTCTTTCCAAGCCAAGCAGTCGTTTCTCTCAGGTTAGGATCAATCCATGCCAATTCCCCAGAAAACATCTGATTTGCCTGCTTCTGCCAAGATATCATCGCTCGTATTGATCAAAACAGTTTCAATCTCCGGGTGTTGCCGCAGCTTTTCTTTCGTAATGAATTCCATCACGCCACAGGCTACATTATTCCATATATCTTCGTTGTAATTTTCAATTGATTTACCAAGTTGTTTGGCATAGGAAGGGGACCAAGTATTCAGGATGTTCCAGTGAGTTTTCCAATCTAAGAAATATCGCGCCTTCTCGGCCTGGTAATACTGCTCAGCAGAACGATATACGACTCCACCAATGGTAACTGGAGACATATAGAAGCTGTTAAATGGATGCCATCCAGAATAGAAAATTAAAGCAAATGACGCATCAGAAATTTTAATACGCACACTACTAGTCTGCGCCAACGTATCATCCACCATTATTTGATTATGAAGATTCTTATTTGGGGGATGAGAATGGACTTCTTTGGTCGCTGTTTTTTCAAAGATCGGAGAGTTTTAAATGTCCGGCCGCAACACGTTCTAGCTTGGCGATGAGAATGAACCTTGGGACGAAGTTGCCACCGTCTATCTGTAATGATAGTAAAGGTTTTTTCACAATGTGTACACTCAAAGGCATTGTAACACAGCCGCTCTCTTCGGAAAATTAAACAGAGTTGTGCACTTTCATAATGTTGCTCTTTGAGATAATTAATTATTATGTCATCACGCAATCATCAAGCCAAGGACAAACGCACAGAAGTAAGAAAAACATTTAAGAAGTTATCTAAACTTCGTAGAGTTTTAGCAAATCAGTACGAGTAATGTAAATTGGCCCAATACGGGCGAACATTATTTCACGTTCCGATACTAGACAAAGTTGGACGTCATGATAAGGGGCTATTAACGGGCACAACATGATCACCGGTTTGTTGAACAGGACACTGTTTTCTATTAAAACACATCCAAAGGAAGTTTTGAATCCTCTGAAACTGTTTTAGCGGATAGACCTGCCGTAGCATATTCTGCCGAATACCAATAAAACCACTAGGCAGCACCTCACAACTATTGGGTAAAAGGCGTTATCCTGCTGACTATTGATAGTAGTTTGATTTGAGGAAACTTTGTTTATCCTTTGCACGGTAGCCATATAGAAGATGAAGGCCCCGCAAAGGGTAGCAAGTGCCAGCAGGATCAAGCAAGAAACAGTAAAGACACCTATTTTATTCATTTTCTACGGTAAATATTGCCAGTTTATATATATTAATTAGCTAACGGTTAGTTAAATAGTGGCCACTGTGTCGAGATTAACCTGGCAAACATAAATATCAGTTTCAGTAAAGTACACGTGACAAATATTTGCTTTTATTAACATTGTAATGCAATTAATTACATGCCACATACAAGCACTGAGCAGGAAACAGTCTGGTAAGTGCGCACAAAATCCACTGCGAAGAGTGGGGCTGAAACAAACATCAGAAAGTCAGAAAGTAACAAGCCCCCATCACCTCGTCACCAGCACCGGCTTCACCCCACGATGTTTCTTTACGTGTTAAGAGCTTTCCACTGTTTCTCATAAATGGAAAGTTAATACGCAAGCATCAGCACCAAAGGACGCGTCACTTCACTGCATTAACTTTGTTTGTGACAAACAGTAGTGACATCCTATATCTACACCTCTTTTCAATACCCCCCATAGGGAAGTGTGCTGAAGTCAGCAAGCAGCCGCCTTTTTTTGTCATAGATCCGCCTGTATACCTTTCGGAACGGTTGTGAGTTAATAGTCGTAGAATTCTTGTTTCGCTGAATGCGGTTCTCATGAACATGGCATTCGGTTAAGTTGCCGGAAAGTAACTTTTTTCATTGTGTCCGGATTGACTTTTTTGCCGATTTCGCACCGAGAGATGAATTCCTTTAACCTTTCATTCAAACTCCTCATCACCATTTGCCTTTCGCACCGTGTAGCCATAGTTTTTGGGTCCCAGGCTCCAAAACTCAGTGATGTAGGCACTGGAACCATAGGCATCCAGCACCTCATCCTTCATTTCTCCTAGACCATCGCCCAGCTGTGGTTCTTGGTTCTCCTCCCCCTTCTTTGACACATAAATTACGGAGTCTGTCAAAGTAGAGAACCTTATCCACTAGCTGCTCGAGGTAGGAATAGAGCTTGAGACGGGCATGGCAAGTGGTGAATGCAGCAATTGCAACATTCGCCTTGGCATCTGCTGGTGCGAAATCCTCTTTATAGCGAAAGCTACTTGCACCATGCTTCCATTTGCAAGGAAATTGAAATCGGTCACCTCCAGACGAGCATCTGTGAGAAAAGAAACGAATTCAGCATAGCTAGTAGCATACTCAGTCTGAATAACATTGGTGCGCTTGCCAAAGTAGCCCCAAAATGAATTAAGCATGACTTTGGCCACCGCTCGTTTGCCGGGGTTCACGGCAATGTTTTCAGGCTGAAGCTGAATTCCTTCCTTTTGCTCATATTCTTGCAGATAGGAGTGGCGTTCGTCCTCGGTTTGGCAATGAGCAGGCCAGCCGC
This sequence comes from Trissonchulus latispiculum, assembly GCA_030248195.1. NCBI lineage: Eukaryota > Metazoa > Nematoda > Enoplea > Enoplida > Ironidae > Trissonchulus > Trissonchulus latispiculum. The sequence continues at coordinate 4,175 of JASAND010012382.1, forward strand.
TGGCTTCCTGTTTCAGTTTCAGAAAAGCCTTGATATAATCTTTGAATAGGCTGTTACTTTGCTCAGCCCAATGCCAAACCTCCTGGATGCGCACCAAATGATATCCCATTTGCATGGCTTTGTGCAGTTCGGGGGTGCACCAAGTACCTGACAACGTGCGCTCATTTTCAGAATGCTCACAGGCAGTTTCCTGGTTCTGTTCGTCTGCACAAGTTCTGCACAGAGGAAACAAAAGTTTGCCACCACCCCCTTTGTATGGGAGAACGGGTAGGTAAAGGCCATGAGGAGGAAGGATTTCACATTTCACAAAACCAAAGTAACTGGTCAACGGACCAAAATTTTCAGTTATAATTTGAGGATGTCCAACTGGAAAGCTGCATGTGGCATTCACCCAAGGATACAAAGAAGTAATGTCAATGTACTTGATACGCTCCTCCGGGGCGCAAGAATAGTAGAGTTTGACCGCATTTACTCGGCCTCCAGTAAATGCATTGCGTGGCCGTAACGGCTCCATCAACTCTAATTCTTTGCTGGCCCGTAGCACAAAGTCCCTAAACCTGCAGTCGGTCCGCTTACGATGCTCATATTCACACTGCCAAATTTCCACGACTTGGAAATTTTGCTCTTGGATATGTTGGCGTCGTTGGAGTGTACGCTGAAACTTAGCGGAAAGATCCATATAGACGCCACTGTCGAGGTGTTTGTTTTTGGCCCATAAGCATGTGTGTCCATGAAAGAAACAACCATAGAATTCATAAATGGTTGCATTATCTTCACAAAAACCATCGACATAGTAGCTGCCTACACGGACCTCTCCACCATTGAGAGCATGACGAATTTTGTAGCCAGTTTCTGTACTCTCCCAACGCAGCCAAGCAATTGCCGATTTGCTGAATGGTTTACTCGGCCGGTCGTACCCTTGTGGAGGAATTACTGCTATTGTTTCAGGCTTAAGATAATTCCTCCGGAACACCCTATTGCAGGCCGAAGCTATTGTAATAGAGTGTTCAAAGGGGTCTACACCGTCCGTCGCCGCCATGAAATCTTTACGAAACGCTACGCAGGCTCGTCTGAGAATGTCGACATCGTTTACGCAATACTCCAGCATTTCTTTTTGCATATCGTATTGCAGTTGGGAATCCGAGGCATATTGTTCGGATTCCTTTGCATGCCATTGCACAATGTCTTCATACTCTTTGAGCTTGCGTGACTGAGCATCAAAGTAGCACAAGTCAGGTAGTGGTCCAGTATACGACTGATTTTTGGGAGTGTTGAAAAGATACGGAAAATGCCCCTTTTTCATTTCCCCGAAACCAAAGGTTTTAGGCAATTTTGAAAGAGGCATACCAAAAAAGTTGAATGAATCTATAAATTTGATTTGCGGCCCTCGCACTTGAAGAGATAAGATGCGGCCTCCCCGGAAAATTACGTCAGGCCTGATAGCATTTTCGTGTAAGTAATTTAACACGAAATAGCCGTCATACCCTCCGTAGTTGTGAGCAACGAACGTTCCTCCCTTGGTTTGCGGGCTGGAAACAACCCACTTGCAATAGTCCTCAGTCGTAGTTGGACCTTTGAAGATCCACTGCCTGCCGTCTTCTGCCTGACAAACACACAAATTTGGTTGGTGCTTACCATCTGGAAGAATCATGCACTCAAAATCAAAGAAAAAGTATTTAGGAGTCCGCGCTCTGCGGCTGCCTGTGCTGCTGCTACTTCCGGACGGAAGTTCGTCAGGCAGGAGCTCACCTGCAAGCAGTCGATCTTCCATTTCTACCTGCTCAGCATACGCTGCTGCCCGAGCTTCTGCTTCTGCACAGCCAGGGAGGTATGAGATATCTTCGCCTTCGCAGAGAAGGTCGTCAAGATCATCGTCACCACAGCCGGTCTGCTCTGGTGTAGCAGGTACGTGTATTGGCTGAATATAGCAGAGATGCCCTGGTGGCTTAAAGCTACGGCAAATATCGCAATAGCTAAAGCCACAGTGATGTTTTGACTGTTCCAGCTGAGACACCGGAACGACGCGGCCACAGTGATAGCAGCGTTTCATGGCCCTACAAATTCCTTGCAAATGATTGGCATAACATTTTGATGTTAGCCAACACCGGTTGCATTGTGCACAGTAATTATAGCTCTCGCAGTCTTCGGACACGTTCTTGCAGAAGGAGTAGCGGCATAGAGGGCATCCAGCAGGGCACTTGTGGGTAGACTTAGATCTGTTGAAGCCTTGCTTACATTTAGGGCAGAACCCGTTTCGGTTTAAAAATGCGGCCATTTTTGTGATCACATCGTAGTGCCCGTTGTATGTAAGCAAATTTATTTGCATATTCTGGTAGGGGCCCGAGAAAATATTTTGGCCGAATTTTTCTATGCTCCAGACATTGATCTGGTATTTGCTAAGCGTTTGCTGTATACGCTTAATTTCCTCTATGCCGCAGCTGGTATTTAAGGGAATCCCGCAAGCTTGATACAAATTCAGCACCTGTCGCATCCGCTCTGGTGGATCCGTTCGATCCATTCTTGTGATATTCTTTAATGAGCGGTCTTGACGGCGCTTCCCTAGCTTGACCGGCGTCATTCCTTCTGCTTTTGCAATAGAGTGGTCTGCAAGTGCTTTTGCGATGACCACAGCGTGTCCTAGACAATTATTTTCTACATTCACCTGTAGAATGCACCGCTTTTTGCGAAGCCAATCCGGCAGTTCTACAATACGCCTTGTTAGTAAGTTACCAAGACTTCTCTTTCCGCGGCCCGGTGTTGGCATATGAACTAACGAAATAGTGAGCATCACGCCGCTGTTGAAAGAGAAATCTTGGTAGGATTGTAGAACGTGCGCGATTTCGTCGAGAATGTACTGACTGTTAATTTCACTCACCGTCCGAACAGGTATGACGACTGGGAAATCAAGTTGGGGCGACTGAAAGACAATGCGTACCCTGTCATGAGACTGCGCTTCACTGGTCAAATATTCCAGTACATTGTCCATTACAGAATGCAACGACAGAATAGCCTCATCTAGAGGTAGATTCTCTAGTTGGAAAAGGCGAAGGCTAAAGTCTCTGGTGATAGTATGGAAGTCATCAGATACGTTTTCTCCAGTCTGCCGGAGAACAAAACAGTCATCTGAGAGGACAATGTTATTTTCCGGCTTGTCTTCTGAAAGGCCTTGACCTTCCTGCAGGATTGTTTCATCGGGGGGAAGTGATGACGAAGACGTATCGTCTTTGCAGTCATTCAAAGATACGTCATCGTTTTCTTCTGGATGCCGTGCTCTGATATGCGCTGTTAAGTTTGATTTTCTGGAAAAGACTTTGCCACAACGCGAACATCCCAGATTGTGAATACTTTTGAGGTGGTTCTTAAGCAGGTCTTTGGTAGAAAACACCTCGGCACAGCTTTGGAAGGGGCATCGGCAGAACATCCTGAAGAAAGATAACGTGTTTTAATTGACGGTTAAAAAGGGGCAGAGATTTAAGACTCATAGTTAAATTTTAGGTAGCAAATGTAGCATGGACTTGCTAGAAATTAGCTATATAAGGATACATTTTGTTCCTACATAATTAAGCGAATGGCCTATTTTCTAAACTTGGAGGAAGGGGGGAAGATTTGAATTATTTTTCGCGGAGTCAGCGTTTCTGCGTCGTCTTGTTTAAGATGTTTCTGGTCTATGATGCTTTACATAATGTGTTAATAGCTGATCCACAAGCTATATATTCCTTTTACGCATTAGATGTTATATATAATTGGCCAACAGTGTTCTCTTTTTAGCAAGTTTAAACGTAGTGTTTGGCAGCTGCTTGAGGCAGCAAGAAATTTCACTCTACAGCGTTAGTTTTGATAATTAGCAGCTTATATAATTTCACTGCTTTTTGTCTATAAGTAAGTCTATAAGATTACTCACTTTTATTGCCGAAGCAGTCCAGAAGAAGGAGGGGGAGCAGAATTTGTGGAATCCAAGCGCGGGGTTCTGAAAAATGAGAGTCACTTTTACTTTTGTCTGGACTTGGTAACGTTAAAAGTACTGAAATGATAGAAGTTCTGTATTGTTAAACTTTCAACTGCTTTTTTTTATGCAACTAAAAAGCGGGCTTTTGCTCAATACACATGACCATTTGCAAAATGGAAAATATTATTTATTAGGAAACAAATTATTAACATTAAACAGTGACCAAGTATTTTAATACTTACCGTTAAAGGATCAGTGAATCAATTGAAAGACACAACAAAATTAAACAATCAAAATAAAGCAGCAGAACTATTTAAACTTGAGTAAAACAGAATAGCGTTATAATAAAATTACACAGTCGAAACGACATCTCGCAGAGAAAGAAGACAGACAAAGTGAAACACAGCAATGCAGAAAGAGTTTATAATGGGTTGTTTAAATTGTTTTTCTACTAAAACTTTAGCTGACGTGTAGAATAGCTGCAAAAGCAGCTGACGCTTCGTTTTTTTATGATGACTGTTCTGAAGCTTTCAGCCGGCAACTTTTTAGCAAAATTACGTATTGCTTTTAAACACAGCTGCTGTTTTATGTTCTGACGGGGACAGAGTTTATTTATTGCCGGAACTTGTGGCGCCTGTTTGTTTTTTAGAAGTCTGGAAGCTTGCGCAACCAGGAAAAGCTGATTACGCAAGCAGCAAATGTGCTGTTTGTCTTGACTTTTAGATGTTGCGCAATAGATGTAGAACGGAGGTGTTTGCAGCGTAGTTTTTGGAGAAAAAGTTGGTTTTAATATCAATGTAGACATGCTCTGAAATTGAAGGTTATTGAATAATTTTTAGCCCCCCCGAAATGGCACCTTCTTAATACATTAATTAAACTCATAATTTCCATCATTAAGCAAATGATAAAACTTAAGCACGAGGGGCGGCGCGGCGGGGGGATTTGGGTCGGGGGTTGTAGCGAATGTTTGTTTTTAGAGCGCTGGAAGCTTGCGTAATCAGCGAAGCTGATTACGCAAGCAGCCAGCTGCTGTTTGTTTTGAGATTGCGCAATAGTTGTAGCAAGGAGGTGTCTGGTTTTTTGGGGGAAAAGTTGGTTTTTTATGCGTCTGGCAGGCGGCTGCCAGACTAATGCTGAACATAGGTATCGATTTTGGGGGTGTAGGCACAGCGTATACTACTCATACGCAATTGCGTACTAGGTATTGATTTGCGGGGGGGGGGTCCACTAGGTACGCAATTGCGGGAGGGGTGGGCCGTTAGCGCACAGAGCATGGCTCTCGAGCTGATTACATAGAGTGTGACACTTGTCACACTGTTATGTATTATGTACTCTTGATTCTACGTATTACCATATTCTTCTTATTTATTTTCTTGTTTATCTGCTTGGTGTGTTGGATTGTCGGTCCAAAAAGTGGTGATTTTTTCCGTGCGCCAGAGAAATCTCGCCAACGCCAAAACGGAGCACTTCTCCGCCCATTTTATATTATGAATACGATCTCGAAGGGTGATTTGTAGGAAACAGAATTTTAATTTAGGCCTTCAAAATTTTTTAATTAATTTTTGAAGTTTGAGAACAGCCGAATTTAACTGTTTTGCAAGGCTGAAATCGGGGTCTGCAACTTTGATGAAATATTCTGAAAGCTGTAAGGCCTAATTAAATATTCTACTTCCTAAATCACAGCTTATGACAAGACATTTCGAAGGATACCAACTGATCCTGGTTAGTTCTGCCCGATTTCGGGATTTCTCTGGAGCAGAATTCTAAGTTTTAGCAAAATTTTGGAAATTCGTGTTTTTTGGCAAATAACAATGTTATGGCAACACAAACCTATAAAATGTTAGACTATCTATTTGCGTACCATTATTGATGACTTTAGGTCAAGTTTGGATACAAAGAGTGCAGTTTAGTACACCCAGTTAGTTGGTCGCTGCGGTCAAATATGAGGGTCTGTCTGACAACCATAATCTCAAAAATAGCGATTTTCCAAATTTTTCAAAATACGTTAAATTTTATATCAATCTAAGCTCTCATCGTCAGGAACATTTTTTCACAGCCCGCAAATGCGCCTACCTCAAGTTATCGACCGTTAAATGATTGTCGTGCAGCATTCAAACATATAACCGAACGAAGCTCCATTCTCAAGGATGGTCAGGTGCAAAGTGTCTTTATTTGCTACGGCACCGCCGCTTTCACGCATTTCACACAAGCCGGCTACTTGCTAAGTACTGAACAAAACTACTCAAAATTGAAACTCGATGTGCAGGACATATGTGACAATGTTTTGTGTGAAAATGAGCAAAAACCCGTGACCACAAAATTTTTCATTGTGGGTGGACCCCTTAAGAACTTTTATGAAACTTGCCCCTGAAGACAGCTATGATGACAAAACTTTGGGACAGCGACGCGACGCAAAGTGATATTTTAACACCCTTAACTATAAAAACCAACTATATATGATTCCCAATTCCGACCTCTTCAACTGACTCCCCTACTACACTGCATACTGCTAAACAACTAGAAGCTAAGCTAGGCACTGCAGCCAAAAGATTTGCACAGTCGCTGAAATAAATTTGCTCAACTCATTAAAGACCAATACTAAACTAAAACTTAAGAAGTCTATACTTAGAGTTACAGGAAGGCATCTTTATAAGTTTAGCATGTTAGGGAAAACTAGTCTTACTGTACAGTACAGTCTGCAAGTCGATAGCACTAGGCTAGTGGAGCACTTAGAAAATTGACCAGGTACGATATAATGAGACAGTAGCTTCTTGGCTAATTAGTTAAACAGGCTTGGTTGGTAGATATAAGTTTGCTGAAAGAGTCACAAGAAACGGAATATAACATCACTCTGGAGGACGTTTTTACTGTCAACACTTAATTAGGCTTCGTTTCACTCTTCTGAAAGAAATCTGAACCGACCAGCCAGGAGAACACTCAGAGCTGAGCAACCAACTCTGATACAAACTTTGGGAGTTTGCAAGAACTATACCAGAAACTACAGTACGTATATGCCTTATTTCATCATCCATAGTTCATAAATGATATAAGCATGAATTACAGCGATTCGGTAGCAGTGATGTATCATCAATTTTGACTGTTTTGGGCTTTCAGCAGTACTGTCCTCAATCCTGATAGTGCTAGCAAAATACGAATCTGCGCTAGTATGAGCCCTTTGGCCAAGGATCACATATGCGAATTTTTGTCGAAACAGCCTAAAGCAGCGTGGTTTCATTGCTGAGCACCAAATCCTTTTTGTCAGCTGCTAGGTCACAGGATGGAAAAGATTTTAAAATTTCCATGTGATGGCTTTGGAAAAAAGTAAATTCGAAGCCTTATTTTGGTGCTTAAATTCTACCGATCCGCATAGACTGAGACTGAAATAATGGCGGAGTACCGCTCGCACTGATGATAGGAACAGTCTCGCTGATCGATTTAATGTATAGCTGGCCCAGCCTCAGAACCATGTTTCACAGAAACATGAACCAGTTTATTTTCAAGCAATGGAATGTCAGTGGACGTAGTGGGCGGTAGCAATTTTTAGTTCAGGCTAAAGTAGGATTGAATATAGCGAATTATCAAGAGTACATAATAGTAAGAGGATGAAACTCTTACACTAGCATGTACCAATCATGCTAGGTATGCTCGGTTCATTAACTGGGGGACCCCCCCGTAACTTTGGGGGGATCCCACTTTGCACTATCTGCGCGCTTTCATATAAGCGCGTGTCTGATTGCTGATTGGCCCATTAGCCTAAGGCTTATGGTAGGTAATTTATTAGTTTTTTAAATTAATTAATTATAACTTTAATTAGCTTAATGCAATGAAAAAATTAATTTGATAACTTTGTAGCATTTTTTCTGCTGTTTAAAATGATATCAACATTGTTGCATAATTTAAATTAATTTAAATTCAAACCTAAATTACCTACCATAAGCCTTAGGCTAATGGGAAAATCAGCGAGCTACACGAACACGCTTATAGTAATGTAAGCGTGTAATTAGTGCAAAGTGGGACCCCCTCCGGAAGTTACGGGGGGGGGGTACCGATTTAATGAACCGAGCATACCTAGCATGATTTGTACATGCTAGTGTAAACACTACTCTGGTTATAATGTTATCATGTACTCTTGGTTATAATATATCTATACGTGGCAAATAGCACTCCTGGCCCTGGTGGCTAGTCATCGGTATTGAGCGATCGTGAAGAGAACAGAAGACATCTTCTTTTCCTATTTTCATGTTCCCTTATTTGTAAACTGACTGTGTAGCTAACTGAAGTTCCCTTCCATTTTCACACAATTTTATGTTTATTTCAAGCTGAAACATGACGAAAGTATGCTGCATGAAATTATGTCTTTGAATTTATTATTCCATATTTATTTAGTAACATCTATATGACGCCAATCTGGGGGAGTATTAGGTCAACAAAGGTTTGATTAGGCCGTTAAAGTGAAGTCACAACATCACAAACTACGATGGCAATAAAACTGCTAAAATTGACGTTATCACGAATACAACTTACGAATTCTGATGTGTGGGCTTCCCGCCCGATGAATTTACAAAACTGTGAATGCAAAACCGAGCTACAAAGTCATTTGTAGGAACTAATCTTCAGTTGAAAAAATAGTATGAGTTATATAATATATATTACAATAGGATATTTTTATTGCGATTGTGAAATTTTTTGTACATACATATTGGACATTTCTAATCTAAAACGTTTCCACGAAGTGCTGAAATGACAAACTAAACAAAGTGAAGAAATGCAAAGGCCCTAAACTCAAATTTACTGGAATGCTGAAAAGTAATCTTAAAACAACCAAGTCAACAGACGAATATTTGCCGACACGCAAAGATTCAGAGAAAATGGCAACTGCTCCCAGATTAACCAGTTGCTAGAAGCTTATCCAATTTCTAGCCGCTTTCAAGGCAGTTGTAAAGACATACTGTGAAGTAGATATTGTAAATTGCTTCTAACTGAAGAGAAGATCACCAATAGAGGTTCAGTAGTCCATGTTGACAATTATTAGGCCAGTAGCCACTTCCACTTCCCGTACTGCACCCTTTTAGAAAAAGTAGGATTTTTTACCAAAACTTAGGACTCCTCAAGTCCTCAACCCAGTAAAGTGTTCAGCTGATAATTTTTGTTAGTGCACACTTCGAACGTGTTTAGATGTTAAATTTTAAAACTTAAATCTCAAACGGTCAAGTGCTCTGTTTATTTTGCAGTGTTCTGTTGCACTGTGAAGCAGGAATGTTTTGATGATCAATTAACACCAGCAACAAAACAGTTTTGATGCAGGTTTCGATTTTTGATGCATCAAATCAAATCAAATCGATTTCATATTTAGACAGAAAAAATCAAACAAATCAAATCTGATGACTATTTATAACAAAGAAAATTCATCAAATCAAATCAGTAATTTTTTAAAGATAAGGTTTTGATTTGATTTGATGTTTTTGATGAGTTTTGATTCTTAGCTACACAGCAACGTGTCAAGGTGTAATTTTTTCCTTTGAACTTCTCTCCCCCTCCCCTGTCCTTCCGAAAAAACCACACCGGTGTGAATTTTCCGATAAGAAATTGAATGCTGCAAATTTCAGTTAATCTTTTTGCTCTTTGCAAATATGTATTAATTATGATTTACAATATTGCAACAAATTTGAAAATACGCTTTGAAGATGAAGCATAGGATTAATTCAATACAATGTGTAATGAAGTTGCTAGGTTCCGGAGTCAAAAATCGCTCTGCTCTCCGGTCTAGTGTCAGAAGTCGCTCTGCACTTGATTACACGGAAGGTCAGCACGTCCACTTATAGAAGTAGACTTAGGCACCGGATCTCCGAAAGGTGGTGTTCCAAAATCGGAGATTCCCTGCAGCCAACCTTTGTAGGGTTCTTCTTCGTGAGTTCTTTTACAAGGTACGGTACACTCTTTTAAACAATACGACAATTTACAACACAATACGCGTTAATAACAGGGGTCGTTACAAACTGTGCAAAACCGATACAATTACAGATCAGTACAGTATACAATTTACTGTACCAGAGTTGCCAGATACCCTCTGTTAGTTTATTATTAATATTATCCTAATTTAGGATAATATTACCCAAGTTATAGGTTTAGTTAGGGACAAGGATCAGTGGTACTTCTTCTTCTTCCTTTTATCACACTCTGTCTCTATTACACTAACTATTACACTGTCTCCAACACTCAGCTAACCAAGTACCTATATGCTTTCTCGTGCGCCTATATGCTTGTGCTGTGCGACTCTTTATCCGTCCTTACAAACGGATTATTAAACTACAAATCAGCAAACTACAAACAAACAATTATTAACTGAAATAAACCTGGGGTAGGTCTATGGGTGAGTCCCTGAATGTTGGACACTGCTTTCCCGAAGGTCCGCTCCAACACCTAGACAGGGTACTGTACGGAACTGGCTTTTTGAGGAAATAGAGAAAATGGGGAGTCACCTGGTTCTGCCTTACTTACTCCTGGTTAATGAAAAATTAGACAAGTACAAAGTTCAACGAATCTAAGGCTTCTTCTTCTTCACTGAGGCTGTTGCGGCGCTTAGGCCAGAGACACGGGAGAAACGCCTCCCGACATAAAATTTATGACTAAAACGGTTGAATTCATGACTCAATAGAAAAGAGAATTGGTGTTTTAGTCCTTTTTCCAAGAATTAGGTTTAGGCCTTTCGGTTTCTGGTTTAACCTCCCACTTTGATCAGGCGGTGCTACGCTCGCTGTCTCTGTCTTAATCCACTACTCGGCAATACAGGCCGTCTATGTACCTTCCAAAATGTCTGATCCCGATTATCTGATTAACTGACTGACTGACTGATCCGGACTTCTGCGGTCCACTACTGAGCAACTACTTCTGATTATCTGAGAGACACACGACTAATGATCCACGGGCAGTTCAGATTCGAATAGAGAAGCGTAGCTTCGTCTCCGCACCTGAATCAAATGGGTTAAAACCCATTAGTACAAGATTATGGTGCGGGAATCGAACCCAGCAACCATTACTCGTTCCTTTGCTTTCCAGGCCCAAAATGTGCATTTTGGGCCCTATTTGAACTTGCAAATTGAAGAATTGACTGAAAACCGTTGGTTATTGCCTTTTGGACAATATTAACCGTTCCTGGTAACTTCTTGTCACCAATTGGGCCTTCCTGGCCTTTGTTAGCTTATATTCGCAGAATTTAGTTAAACTTGCTGCAATTTCTTGCTCGAACGAACTGATTCGTAAGGTTTCCACCTTGGGCCCGGCTGGGCCTGACTGAACTGGTAGTTAGACGAAATATTTTAGAGAAATGTACGAAAAACGCGCTCTCTGCGACCTGTATTCAGACTTCGTTTGCTTTTGTCCTTTCCCTGCACGGACCGGCCTTCTAGGGCCATTTTGAAGTGAATTGCGTTGATTCTGACTACTTTTGTACAATCTTCAGAGCAAACAATAATACTGGCTAATATTAACGTTTTCGGCCTGTGTCTGGCCTGATTTTGTTGATTTGTCACGGGAAATGGGTTCATTTCCCGTGACCCAGAAATTATATCAAATACACGTACGAACTGGACATTTTATAGTGCCTTTCTGATATTGGAAGATGGTCAACTACTAAATACTTATATTAATTGTCTTAACTGATGTCTATCTACCTACTTATGCTAACCAATTAAAGCCTACGTAATGTTAATGTTAACTTAAAACTATCTGGTGTTTTAATGTGAAATCCCCATTAATTATTTGTTTACAAGTTTGGAACTGAAGTAAGAAACTTAAAATAAAACCTACTGGCTGACTGTGAGTGAGTTTTCGCAGGTGATTAGTTTTCCTCAGTTTATGCAAAAATACAAAAACTCACTCACTCACTGTCTCAGCAGCCATTCTACGCAGTCCCTGCTTACCGACCTACCGAACTACGTCTACTTCTAAATCTACCTGCCCCTTATCCTAGTGCCCTAACAGGGAACGTGCCGAACCGCTAATTGACCCGGTGCTGGCAACCCCAGCAGCCAGCCGAGTGGCAGTCGCGCGTACTACAACCCTTTCACACGAGCACATAAATGCATTCGTGCAAAACTGGCATATAAATTAACAAAATTTCGATGAACACGAATTTAGGTAAAAGTTATATATTCTTGTAGGGCTTGAAAAACTGAGCATTTTTTGTGCTTAAAGCACCAAAAAATGTTAAGTAATTAGTGAGAAAAACCTAATTAAAGTTTGTTTTCACATATGCATAATTAGCACATATAATGTATTAATTGAACTGCACACGTGCTGAGTTGCTAAATTGCTTCCTTATATAGGCTAGCTTGAACTTGTTCTAATTGTAACCCGTATAGCTCAATGGATGAGCACTGGACCTAATAATCCAGAGAACCTGAGTTCGAATCTCAGTACGGGTCTACTTCTTTTCTTTTAGTTTGCTCCGTCTTCTGGCCTTTGACATGGGAAGTTAGATGATTACGGTAGCGACCGTGAGCCCATGATAATTTTTAGGCCAAGACCATTAATACCCCTATTCTAGCTAGACCCAACTATTTCCCAATTATTAAGAATTCCAGCTAATTGATACAACAAGACTACAAATACTTTCTTACCTAGAACTAACTAAACTAACAGTCCGCTAATCGGATGTCCGACACATTTTGTTAAACTGTGATTAATTTCGTGTTAATTTGAACTATTCTGTTATGGCCTTGATTCGGCTATTTCTGGATTCCATGAATGCGGCTCATCCGCCCCCTAATCGCAGGGCAACCTACGCGGATGACCGGAAATCCAACAGATTTGGCAGACCTAATTCGGGGTCCCCGTGACCCTAGGCTGCAAAACCTGCCTAAATCGCCAAAGATACCTCCAGTTCTTTGTGCAGATTCCCACGATTTTCACTCCGAAATTGGCATTTTCACAGCAATTACACACCCAACCAAGAAATGTTACTGACTTTAATTTATCTAGATTTTGGGGTCCAAATTGCTACTCAATTTGGCCCCATTTTCCTGCCTACTATCTGAATATTTTACTCATTCACTCTGGCAGTCCCAATACCCTTATCAACAAGGGGGTTTACATGGTATGCCTTCATTCACACTCACAATCACACACTTTTGGATTCACAATTCACACTCTACAAAGGGGGCTAACCTTGGAACCTCCCACTCCAGGAGGGGTTTACCCAAGGAGCCACTTACGTAAATTTGGGGGGTCTCATTCACACTACAATTTACGACAATGTTTACCCACATGATTACACAGACATAATAAGGCCTAACTACTTCTTAACAAGACCTACCTACTTATAAGTATGCATATTTGTTGCCCTAATTCTGAAGTAAATTTGAGTTGCGTCTCACAGTATTTTACTGTGAACTTTGGAACTTTGATAAATTTGATAAAAGAAATTTTTGTTGGATTTTTGATACTTTAGTAGTTTAATTGAAAGCTGAGCGAGTAATAATTGCTTAGGCAATTATTACTAAAAACAGATCACACACATTTCCGCTAAGGGCAGCTTTAGATTACTTAAATTAACAACGGGGAAGTCGGCCATTCCCCTCAGAACAACTTGATAATTAATAATTAGAAAGTAATTCTGAGTTTTAATGCCTACTGATTTTTGGGTAAGCCGAACCACACAAGACATGAAAACAATGCAAAAATACAGACAATAATATTACTTCGGTAGCGCCTAATTTGCGATTATGGCCGGCAATTCCTAATTGCCGGCTGTGGGGAGAAACAATCCTTAAATTAGCTCAGTTCTGAATATGAGGTCGTAACCAAGGGACCTCCTATCTCAACTCAGGGGTGGGTCCCCACTCAAAATCCCAATTCATCAGTAAAAACCCCACAAGATACAAAAAGCAAGAACCGGGCATTAAGCCCCTATTAAAAAACAAAAGGCCAATCAGGCCGTGGCTTGGCTGAACAAGATTAATTTTAAACAAGGCCCGAAGGCCACCAAAAGTGAAGTTTTAGGCCAAAAGGGCCTTTGAAATTCCCTAAGTTTGCGTTCCTAGTGTGTAGTTCCTGGCCGAGCATAGTACGCTCATTTGGCCCTCATCGTGTGGTGTTCGTCGTGTGCGCTCGGTTCATCCCTTCTGACCAGTGTGGGTCAGAAGGGGCCCCTAACTCGTGTCCTAACCGGGGTGAGCACGTCTTTTATTTCCGGCCAAAACGCTGGCACAACGGGAAGACGTGCTAGTTATGGGGGGGGGGAACCGACCGCTCTCGGCCGAGACTCAGACGAACACTGGCTGGAAATTCAAAATTTCCAGTGAGCTGACAGGAGTCTGACAGCTCACTGGTGTTTGCCTTTCTGGCGGAGTCTCTTTGATTTTTATTGGAGCTTCCAGAAATTTCTGGAAGCTCCCTATGTTAAAGCGTGTGCCCAACTCGGGCTGGCCACGCGGCTGGTCCGTTGGAGGGGAGATTAACGAGGGAAAGAAATTATGACCCTCCAACTGACCCTAAATTTGATGGATTTCCCAAGCTGAATTTTGGGAAACTTTGCAGACTTTTTGGTTACCACGTAAAGGTAACCAAAGGGGAAATTTCGGACTTTAAAAATTAAGTGAAACGAATTAAAAAGCAAAATTGTACAAAATAAAGGCCTCTCGGGGCCCATTATGGAAAACCAAATATTAACCGCTTGTTTAGCGGACTTATTTAAAAAATTTTAGTTTTATTATTTTTATTGGCTCCCTTGTTTCCAAGCCCCTTTCTTCCCTTTTGGGCGTGACCTTTCGGCCGTAGACAAGGGAAGCCGCTCGTTAATCCTAGCAACAATTGCTCTTCCTCGCCAAGACTCTATGTCTCACTGCAAAAGAAGCGGAAGGGCAATTGTTGCGTAAAAAATATGCATACTAATACTTACGTAATTTTCCGCAAGACAAAAATTAGATATTATTAATCTACGTATCTAACTACCTAAGACTAACTATTTTCATTTCTTTTAAATTATTAGGGAGGGAGTTAAGCCCCCTCCGAACGTAATTTCACACCTAAGGTGTGTGTTAAGTCCTTCTCTGCGAGGCAAGTCTCTGCTGGGAGAGAGCCAGCAGAGGCTCAAAGGAATGAATGGGAACATGAATGGGCGTAACCACACACACTGTTACGCATTGTTGTAAGGTCACCTAAGGCCAATGTTACAAAATTAAAATGCAACTAATCAAAACTTCTTTTACGTATAACTTTCGCAACATTGGGAGTTAGGTGACCGGGTTTGGAGTTTTGGAATCAGCAGAGAATTGCCTTTCAGATAAACCCAACTTATATTTTGACCAAAAATTCGCCAAATTAACTAATTATCACCTAATGCAAATTATGCCTAATTAACACCTATGAACACTAATAATCCTTATTCCATGCTACTAATGGACAAAGTATGCCCTTATTTTGACCCATCTTCCAATATTTGCACTTATTAACTGCGTAAAACGTTTTAAACTCGAAGTTTCTTATTAAATTGTTGGTTATTCAACAACTTCTTGCTTTGGATTTGTTTTCCTTGATAATTTTCAGCTGCTTTAATCAGTTTTAATTGACTTCTTGACGGTGTGAGGCCTTATTCGTGGCCTGGGAAGAGTAACGACTCCTCCATTATGCAGAAAACCATATTAGGGTCTATTACTGACCCGGGAAGGGTAACGACCCCTCCATTACTGACTGATAACCTACCTAAGCTTCTTTAGGGCCTTTTCAAGAAAGGGTAGAGTAGAGTAGAGTAGAGTTAAAAGTAACAGTTTTAACTCGCTTTAACTCCACTCAAGCTGGAGTTTTCTTCTTTTAACTCTTTCATGAAAAGGATAGAGTTAGTTTTAACTCTACTCTACCCTTTCTTGAAAAGGCCCTTAGACTACATTCCACTGAGGTTCTGTTCCATTTTCGTGTCATTTGCGTGAGAGTAAGGCTACTTCTAGTCTTATTCTTCCTACCTACACTAGAACCTATGTCCCTAATAATGAGTTCTGGGGGTTTCATATTGACTGGCAACTCTGGTAATTGCATGACAGTTACTTTATACAGTGCTTGGACGTTTCATAGTTTACATCAAGGTTTCACAGGCACGCCACTCATAACCAGTGCATTAGAAACTTAAACCAATTCCATTAGGAACCACAATCTACGACAAACTGGGCTTTTCATGGTCATTTTCAGGTTTTATTTTGCCTTTTCCGTTACACATGACCTGCTAAATGGCAAGATCTTTATTGAAGTAACTCGACTTATACACAAAATTTGATTAAAATTGCTAACAAAATGGCAATAAAAAGTGAAATTTGGAGCAATATAATGGAAACATAGTAATACATTGTTTTATGACTATAGGTTCATTCATAAAGAAGTTTTCGGAAATAACAGAAATTTTTGGAGTTTTCTACAGCAGTGCTTCCGTGCGGTCAGTCACTAGCGGATACTTTTATATAAACTGTCCACTAACTTTTATATTTCTTCCAGGAGAAATTTGTAACAAGCAAATTGGCATGAATGGGTTGCCGCTGGCATTTTCCCTCTTATCAGGAGTCATATCTGAAACTGCGTACATTTAAGAGCTTTGGCTCTATTACAACTTTTTATCCACTGAACGAGAGCTTTCGAATGATACCCATATTGTGGAGTTTCGACACCTTTTAATTTTGACCCATTTTGACTGGTTTCGGCCTTTTTTGACCCGTTTCATGTCCCGTAACTCAGTTTCTGTACATTTTGGTGCTTTGGCCCTATTACAACGTTTTAGCTACTCAACGAGAGCTTTCGAATGATACCGGTATCGACCGGATCCGACAATTTTCAATTTTGACCCATTTTGGCCGGTTTTGGCCATTTTTGACCCCTTTGCGGCCCCGTAACTCATTTTCTGTACATTTTGGTGCTTTGAACCTGTTACAACTTTTTATCTACGCAACGAGAGCTTTCAAATGATACCGATATGAACCCGATCTGAGAACTTTCAGTTTTGAGCCATTTTGGGCGTTTTTGGTCATTTTTCACCATTTTTCGCCTCATAACTCAAAATGAGTGCATTTTCAGGCCTTGACCCTATTACAACTTTTTCATTACTCGTCGAGAGCTTTCGAATGATACCAAAATTAGCTCATTTGGACAACTTTTTTATTTTACTCATTTTTACTCACGGGGGTGCTCCGGGAGCACCTCTCTGCTCCCCCGGGGCTCCCCGCGCTTCCGGGAGCAGTTCAAGTCAAGACCTTCAAAATGAGGTATCAACCACCTCTCTACCCCTTTCCAATCTCGAGATAGAGGGGGGGGACACATACGGCAAGAAATAATAATAAATAACTAGCGCTACAGCAAGAATGTGTTGCCCACAACTGGTTTTTCTGTTTATTTTTCTGCCATAACTTTCGCTAGAGGCATTTTCAGAAAATGTCGCAAGAAGGAAAGTACCTCAGCTCGACGAACTCTTTCGTTTGAGCACGATATCGACCACTTTCAGAGAAATTTTTCAAAATCCGGAATTTTCCGGAACGAATATATCGAAATCCGTAAATTTCGGGAAATTTCGATTTTAGTTTCGAAATCAGCGTGGTCGAATTACCCTATGACCAGCTTTTAAGCAAAATCGGAGACAAAAAATTTTTCAACCCAAAATCCGGATTTTCGTGAATTCCCGGATTTTCACTTTTTCGGACATAACTTTCGCTAGACGCATTTTTGGAAAATGTCGCAAGAAGGAAAGTTGCAGCTCGACGAGATCTTTATTGAGTACCATAGACCACTTTTGAAGAAATTTTTCAAAATCCGGAATTTTCCGGGTCGATTATTGAAATCCGGAAATTTTCGGAAATTTCGATTTCAGTTTGAAACAGGTGGTGAGTTACCCTATACCAACTTGAGCAATCGGAGACAAAAAGAAAATAGGATTTTGAAATTTCACTTGGTCCCCCCTTACCAACCGAAAAATTCCGGGATTGCCATTCCGGAATCCGGAAGGTATCGGAGCCATCTTGCTTCCCGGAGATGTCCTAGTCAAGGGCTTCAAAATAAGGTATCAACCACCTCTGTACGCCTTCCCAATCTCGAGATCTAGGGGGGGGACAGACGGATAATAATAATAATAATAATAATAACAAGCAAAGAGGCATGAATGGGTTGCCGCTGGCATATTTCCTCTTATCAGGAGTCATATCTGAAGCTGCGTACATTTAAGAGCTTTGGCCCTATTACAACTTTTTATCTACTCAATGAGAGCTTTCGAATAAGACCGGTATCGACCGGGTCCGGCAATTTTCAATTTTGACCCATTTTGGACGGGTTTTGTCCATTTTTGACCCCTTTGGAGCCCCGTAACTCATTTTCTGTACATTTTGGTGCTTTGAACCTATTACAACTTTTTATCTACGCAACGAGAGCTTTAAATGATACGATATAGGTAGAATTCAGTTGAGCCATTTTGGCCGTTTTGGCCATTTTTCACCATTTTTCGCCTCATAACTCAAAATGGGTGCATTTTCAGGCCTTGACCCTATTACAACTTTTTCATTACTCGCCGAGAGCTTTCGAATGATACCAAAATTAGCTCATTTGGACAACTTTTTTATTTTACTCATTTTTACTCACGGGGGTGCTCCGGGAGCACCTCTGTTCCCCCGGGGCTCCCCGCGCTTCCGGGAGCAGTTCAAGTCAAGACCTTCAAAATGAGGTATCAACCACCTCTCTACCCCTTTCCAATCTCGAGATAGAGGGGGGGGACAAGAATCCGGAGAAGAAATAATAATAATAATAAATAAATAACGGACATACCCAAGTTAAAGGGTTGCCTTTTTGTTGAAAAAGCGGCAACCCAATAAGCACAGACCAATAACAAAGTGTTGCCCATTCCTTTGGAAAAGTGGGCAACACAATAACTAGCGCTACTGCAAGAACGTGTTGCCCACGATAGGTTTTTCTGTTTATTTTTCTGCCATAACTTTCGCTAGACGCATTTTCAGAAATTGTTGCAAGAAGGAAAGTTGCTCAGCTCGACGAACTCTTTCGTTTGAGCACCATATCGACCACTTTCAGAGAAATTTTTCAAAATCCGGAATTTTCCGGGTCGAATATCTCGAAATCCGGAAATTTTCCGGAAATTTCGATTGCAGTTTCGAAAGCAGCGTGGTCAAGTTACCCTATGACCAACGTTTGAGCGAAATCGGAGACAAAAAATTTTTCGACCCAAAATCCGGATTTTCGTGAATTCCCGGATTTTCAGTTTTTCGGACATAACTTTCGCTAGACGCATTTTCAGAAATTGTTGCAAGAAGGAAAGTTGCTCAGCTCGACGAACTCTCGTGAGCACCATTGACCACTCGAGATTTTTCAATCCGGATTTTGGGTCGAATATCTCAAAATCCGTAAATTTTCCGGTTTCGATTTCATTTTCGAAATCAGCGTGGTCGAGTTACCCTATGACCAACTTTGGAGCGAAATCGGAGACAAAAAATTTTTGACCAAATTTTGGATTTTGAAATTTCGCCTTGGTCCCCCCTTACCATTCGAAAAATTCCGGGATTCGCCATTCCCGGAATCCGGAAGGTATCGGAGCCATCCTGCTTCCCGGAGATGTCCTAGTCAAGGGCTTCAAAATGAGGTATCAACCACCCCTGTACCCCTTCCCAATCTCGAGATCTAGGGGGGGGACAGACGGATAATAATAATAATAATAATCATAATAATAATAAGCACAGACCAATAACAAAGTGTTGCCCATTCCTTTGGAAAAGTGGGCAACACAATAATAATAAACTAGCGCTACAGCAAGAATGTGTTGCCCACAACTGGTTTTTCTGTTTATTTTTCTGCCATAACTTTCGCTAGAGGCATTTTCAGAAAATGTCGCAAGAAGGAAAGTTGCTCAGCTCGACGAACTCTTTCGTTTGAGCACGATTCGACCACTTTAGAAAAATTTTCAAAATCCGGAATTTTCAACGAATATATGAAATCCGTAAATTTTCGGGAAATTTCGATTTTAGTTTCGAAATCAGCGTGGTCGAATTACCCTATGACCAGCTTTTAAGCAAAATCGGAGACAAAAATTTTAACCCAAAATCCGATTTTCGTGAATTCGGATTTTCACTTTTCGGACATAACTTTCGCTAGACGCATTTTTGGAAAATGTCGTAAGAAGGAAAGTTGTCAGCTGACGAGATCTTTCTTTGAGTACCATATCGACCACTTTTTGGAGAAATTTTTCAAAATCCGGAATTTTCGGGTCGATTATTGAAATTCGGAAATTTTCGGAAATTTCGATTTCAGTTTCGAAATCAGCGTGGTCGAGTTACCCTTGACCAACTTTTGAGCGAAATCGGAGACAAAAATTTGACAAATTTAGGATTTTGAAATTTCGCCTTGGTCCCCCCTTACCAACCGAAATTCCGGGATTCGATTCCGGAATCCGGAAGGTATCGGAGCATCTGCTTCCGGAGAGTCCTAGTAAGGGCTTCAAATAAGGTATAACCACCGTCCCTTCCATTGGTTAGGGGGGGACAGCGGTTTTTGCGCTCTGCAAGAATGTGTGCCCACAACATTTCCTGGGGTTAGTTTTGCTAGTACTTTTTATTTTTCTGTTCAGGAAATCTGTCCAGGACTCAAAGAGCTTTATTAGCACCATTTGCCATGTTTAACGAATTTTGAAAATCCGGTTTTTTTCCGGAATTCCGGTTTTTAATCTGCGGCCAACTTTTCTAGAAAATTTCCGGAGTTGGTTGATAAAATTATCAGCTCGACGAGCTCTTTCATTTGAGTACCAATGACCACTTCAGAGAATTTTCCAAAATCCGGAATTTTCCGGGTCGATTTGAATCCAGAAATTTTCCGGAATTTCGATTGCAGTTTCGAAAGCAGCGTGGTCGAGTTACCCTAGGACCAACTTTTGAGCGAAATCGGAGACAAAAACTTTTTGACCAATTTTGGATTTTGAAATTTCGCCTTGGTCCCCCCTACCAACCGAAAATTCCGGGATTCGCCATTCCCGGAATCGGAGGTTCGGAGCCATCTTGCTTCCCGGAGATGTCCTAGTCAAGGGCTTCAAATAAGGTAAACCACCCCGTACCCCTTCCCAATCTCGAGATTGGGGGGACAGACGGTTATATAATAATAATAATAATAATAATAAGCACAGAACGATAACAAAGGTGCCATTCCTTTGGAAAGTGGGAACAATAATAATATAAGCACAGAACGATAACAAAGTGTTGCCCATTCCTTTGGAAAAGTGGGACACACCTTGCAGTGTGTTGCCCACAACACATTTTTTGGGTAGATTTTGCTAGGTACCTTTTAAGTTTCTGTGCAGGAAATCGACCCAAGACTCAAAGAGCTTTAACACCTATTCCCATTTCAATGAGTTTTTGAAAATCGGTTTTTCGGAAATTCGGATTTTCCATCCTCCAAACTTTCGCTAGAAACATTTCCGGAAAATATGGTAACGATAAAAATTACCCAGCTCGACGAGCTCTTTGAGTCCATTCGACCACTTTTGGAGAATTTAAAACGGATTTCGGTGATGAATCCGGAATTTTCCGGATTTCGATTTCAGTTGATCAGCGTGGTGACACCCTACCAACTAAAACCAGCAAAATTTTTGACCAATTTTGGATTTTTGAAATTTCGCCTTGGTCCCCCTTACCATGAAAAATCCGAATTTTCAAATCCGGAATTTCGGACCCATCTGCTTCCGGGAGATGTCTAGTCAAGGGCTTAAAATAAGGTATAACCACCCCTGTTCCTTCCAACCGGTCAGGGGGGAGACGGTAATAAGCACAGAACGATAACAAGGTGTTGCCATTTCCTTTGGAAAAGTGGGCAACACAATAAATAACGGACATACCCAAGTTAAAGGGTTGCCTTTTTGTTGAAAAAGCGGCAACCCAATAATTACAAGAGTTTTCTGTAGAAAATACTAAAAAGTGTAGCTTATTCAATAATCCTATTTGAGAAATATAAGTTATAAAAGAAATTTGCAATTTCGCTGGAATGATCTTATATTCCTGGACATGGGGTCAGGTGTGGCTTGAAGGGTGAGTGGTTTGTAATACAACTTTTCTAATAGTGTATTTGCAAGTATATAAATCTCTGAAATTAGCCACATCTCAACGACGAAGTCTTTCTGAGAGAAATAAATTTGTTGTTAGAAACGAAAAATTCAGCTTAGCAATTCGGCGCAAGATAAACAACTAAAATATGGGAATTCTTTTGTACTTTTTTAAATATAGAACTGCTGTAGCTGTAACATGTCCGACCGAAGTCCCAAGGGGAGAGGCCCGGGCCCGGTCAGGCCCGGGTGATGTTGGGCCTTCCAAAACGGACTTTTATTTTGTCTCTATGTTTGGCAGTGCTGAATTTACTATGGCCTTTGCGTATGTGGTGTCTTCTGAGGATGTTTTGTGATATAGACAACAAGAAATGAGACATTTCATAAACTAATTTTGCCTAAGGAAGGACCTGATATGGTTCTGGCAAGTGTTAAAAATATTAGCAGATTCGGAAATGAACTGCAGAGAATGGCAAATAGTTGAACAGGTATAGTCGACTGATTGGGTCTCATTAATTAATATGAATGTGATTGGCTAGTTAGAATTCTGATATAGGCTCTCACACTGCTACTCAAAGGCTCAGAAGAATAAGTATGTTACAGTGCAAATGCCTGTCCTAAAGTGGTGGTTTCCAAGGGCCTTTTCGTGCTGCGAGTTAAACGAGTTAAAGGAGTTAAAATTAACTCAATCCTTTTCGCGCACAGGGTTAAAAGAGTTAAACAGTTCATTTTAACTCAGCTGGAGGGTTAAAAGAGTTAAAAGTTTTTAACTCTGCTCTTTTAACGCGCGCGCGAAAAGACCCCAACAACTAATAAGACAGTACAATATTAAGTGACATAAAATTCTACCAAAAATGGCATGTCTAGGCTTGAATCTGAAGGCCCGGGCTTTGTAACGGATCGGGCCCCAGCGCCGAGAATCAAAGCCAGGCCTTGTAATGGGCCCGGGCCGCCGGGCGTTGTATCGGGTCTCGGGCCTCCGGGCCGGGCCCTGACCCGGGTCACGGTCGATGAAGTAGGTCCAGGCCCGGGTAATTCACTTAACGGCACAACCCTAACCCCATCCCAGATGCCAACACTGTTTCTTAACAGTGTTAACAGTGACCCCTCCCCGAGATTACGGCCTTAATGTGCCGAGCTTGTAACGGCCAATTACACTAGGAAAAGGCACGGTTTCGCACTCTCCCTATTATTTACTCTTGGTTGTATGGGGAAGCTCCATTTTCTGGTGATTTCTGGCGTTAGAGGAAATCCGGAGGATTACTCCGTCGGGAATTCAGGTCCATTTCGGTTGGTGCTTGTTTGCTGAACCAGTTTCGGTGAGTTTAGTCAACGAATGATGTCTGATTGTTGTGATTATTCCGGTTGCTGCTGCTTTTGGTCATTTCATTAGTAAAACTAGGCTACTTACTTTGTCGAGTTTAATAGTTGGTTAGGGTCGACATTGCTCACTACCTGTGACCTGTGACTAAATCCTAATTATAATCGACAGTATAGCTTACAAAGACTCAAACTTTACAGCATTACTGTTTTGATATGCAATTTGCATACTTAACTGCCTCTTGAATGTAATCATAGATCATAACATCAAGAGTACATAATGATCCGAGTATGACAAGCGTCACACTCTATGCAGTAAAGAGCAAAACTGTGCTATGCGCGCTATCGACTGACCCCCTCTCACACCACCCCTATATGGGTGGGTACACAGTCCCAAACGGGGGTCACTCACTCGCTTAGTATGTTTTCTACATACAAGTGTTAGACATACACGCTTAAACCCCCTCCCCAAATTGGGCCCCCGTTAATTTTAGCGTATAATTATGCAAAGCAGTGAGCGACCCCCTTTTAGACCACGTACCCACATAGGGGCGGTGTGAGAGGGGGTCAATTCGTGGGGGGTCAGCCGATAGCGCGCATAGCATAGTTTTGCCCTTCACTGCATAGAGTGTGACGCTTGTCATACTCCTATCATTATTGTACTCTTGATAACATGGATTATAAAATTCTCTCAGTGTGCATAATGAAGATAGAAAGCACATCCCATTTCATAAATTTTCATTCAAACCTTCGAATTGCAGTGAATGCACCTAAAGGCTACGCGTTATATGGACTCGTTAAGTTAAGCATCATAACAATACGTTAAAGCAGCATTTTCCTTGCCATTGCTTAATTTAAACAGCGACACGTTCCGCATTTCACTTTCACTTAGTCAGCTAGCTACCAAAAGCTTCACCCTCCCCCTCCTAGCACTGGGTAAAGCCTGAAAGCGACAAAAACTTTCCAGTCGCGGGTTTCATTGATTTGTCCTACCTCATATAATAATTATACGTACTTATATATGTAAAGCATTAGACTTCACATACTGCTCTTTATAACTCATGTGTCGTGAATAACTGCAATATATAACTTATGCAATCCAAAGCACTCAGGTCATGTAAACAGTTTGTAAACATTTAAAACAGTATAGTAACCTCAACCAAATAAAGTTAAATAACCAGGGAAACAGGTTTGCTTCAGTTTAGCACATACACTGTGTAAATGTCTGTATGTGATATAACAAGGGTGGGTACATTATTATTCAAAATCATGTACACTAACATTTGGACAATATATGGCATGGATCGAATTGTTCGCAAAACAGAAGTTAGTCAGATCTCTCTCCCCACGGAATTAGCTTTCAGTGCTAAACTTAACGTATAATCTCAGTGGTAGCTAGCTTGTCAAGCCACCGTAGCAGTACTGATTTGTGCAAAATAACAATGCTTTGCTTTACTTGAAACAACGAAATACAATCCGGACAGTAAAAAACAACATTAAAAACCACCACAAAAGTTCAAATTAATATTTCAACAATTTTAGGAAAATTGGCAGCCTCAGCTTCTCAAGAAGTCAAGAAGCATACTATAAAAGAAAGCCATTGAAAAGCAATATATATCCTAGTTTTGATCTGAAAATGCTTACAGTAAAGACAAACAAAAACCAAGCTCAAGCAATCTTGACACATAGGTAGCAGAGAATTTTGAGAATTCCCATTTCTTTGTGTTTCACTTTACCGCTGCGTTAGCGTTGGCAAATACATTTCTTTTGTTAACTCTTATAAAAGTAAACTGAACAGATTAAACTGTTTCCTTACTAAAAACCAAAACATACGCACAAACAAACAGCAAATGAAAGAAAATTGTTTCAATCATGACTTGTCTACAAAGGTCATCACAGCAAACACAGCAAACATAATGCCATAAAAACAAAATTAATGCCTACAGGACGATACGAAACCAAATTTTATAAAAACATATTAATTTCGTCAACACACTTCGAACAAAAATAATCAGCTGAAGTTAAGTAGTTGTTAAAATAAGCATGGACAAGCTGCAGCCGATCGTCAGTGTGGTTCAAGCAACAAAATCAGATAAAAGAAAATAACAATCTCAGCTGTAAAATCTAAAAACGTGAGACTGATAGATAGCGTCAGCTAACTACAAGAGATACAATTCGCACTCGCTCCCCCATTATACCAACGTGCTGAAATAGCATTGAAAGTCGTTTCATCATAAAAGTTAGCGGTGACTGAGGGTGGACTGAAGTTATCTGATCATTCGCGACAGTTCAATAAGTTCAAATTCTCAAGTGCTAGTTAGCTAGCTAGCGTGCTACTCTGAACACCGAAACTAGAGATTTCTAATATATTGATTGTCATTAATTATTGCCGCCCTTCCCGCCCTCCCCTGTATCCGCCCTAACCTCAAATACAAAACTAGGCGTTATAGAGAGCATAATCAAATAGACACAAACAGAATAAATAAAACTAAATACAACTAGGATGGTATATATCTCATACGTACATCGTCATAAACAAAGTTCACACAAAGCGAACACTTTGAAACAATTTTACCAACGTCTAAACCTAGTTACGTTCCCAACGTTTAAATCTAAAGTCTGACCAAAAAATCTTGGAACCGAACAGTCCGCACTAGTCCTGAGTTATCCTTTGAAGGTAGCCTACACAATGTATTTATTTTTAGAATCCTCAGGAGGAGGAGATTCCGATAAACCCATCATATCCGGTCTATATCCGGTTACCGGATACTAAATCGATAAAAACGCTACAGATTCGGAAGAAAAATGCTAATTAATTCATACTCTAGTATATTGGTCCTTGGCTCAAAACATTTCCGAAAATCGGGTCACATCCGGTCCATGTCCGGTTACCGGATGCCCAGGTTACAAAAACTGTACAGCAAGATGGGTAGATCGTACAGTTTCGCTGATTGGATTTTTGGATTCCTCGGGTCGAAATTAGTCTGTATCCAAAATTTTGTCCGGTTTGGACCAAAATTGCGTGATCTATGGTCGTATCCGGTACGCAAAAAACCGGAAAAACCGGTTTTTCCGGCCTGGTGCTCGGAATCACGGATTAAAAATGTTCCCTTTTGGCACAATGAATGTTTGGGAGGCTACTTCCATTTTGCCGGTGTCAAAGAAATCGAATATCCGGTCCATTTCCGGTTCTGAGCTTTGAAATTTGAAATTTCATGGGCTATTATCTCAGTATCCGGTTGGTCCGGAAGTCAAATTATTGCATTAAAATTATATTTGGTCTATTCCTAACCCACACCAACCTCAAACTACTTCATATCTGCTGTAAATTTTGAATGACAGCGTTTTAAAAATGGTTCAAAAATCGGTTACATTGCATGCGACAAAGCTAAGCGTATGGGATCAAATCTCATGTCCGGTTTAACAATTAGACAAAACAAACAAAAATCACCCATTTTTAAAACGCTGCCATTCAAAATTTACAGCAGATCTGAAATAATTTGAGGTTGGTGTTGGGGTTAGGGACCAAATATAATTTTAATGCAATAATTTGACTTCCTGACCAACCGGATATTGAGATAATAGCCCATGAAATTTCAAATTTCAAAGCTCAGAACCGGAAATGGACCGGATATTCGATTTCTTTGACACCGGCAAAATGGAAATGTACCCTCCCAAACATTCATTGTGCCAAAAAGGGAACATTTTTAATCCGTGATTTCGAGCACCAGGCCGGAAAAACCGGTTTTTCCGGTTTTTTGCGTACCGGATACGACCGAAGATCACTCAATTTGGTCCAAACCGGACAAAATTTTGGATACAATTTCCTGAGGAATCCAAAAATCCAATCAGCGAAACTGTACGATCTACCCATCTTGCTGTACAGTTTTTGTAACCTGGGCATCCGGTAACCGGACATGGACCGGATGTGACCCGATTTTCGGAAATGTTTTGAGCCAAGGACCAATATACTAGAGTATGAATTAATTAGCATTTTTCTTCCGAATCTGAAGCGTTTTTATCGGTTTAGTATCCGGTAACCGGATATAGACCGGATATGATGGGTTTATCGGAATCTCCTCCTCCTGAGGATTCTAAAAATATATGCTTTATATAGGCTACCTTCAAAGGATAACTCAGGACTGGTGCTGACTGTTCGGTTCCAAGATTTTTTGGTCAGACTTTAGTTGCGTTTACAACAAAGTTTTGCTAGTTTCGTTAACAACTAAAACTGAAAAGTCGAAAGCTACAGGCTAAAACACCGTTATCTGAAAGAGTAGCAACTCCTGGCCTGACAACAAAAATGTAAGATATTCCATACAAGTGTTGCAGTGTCAACTTTCTTTATATTAATGTTACAGTTACAGAGTCAAGTAGCGAGTAAAGTTGAGTCAAGCAGCTAATGCCATGCCAAGTATACGCTATAAAAGCAAAATTTCGATTAAATCTACCAAAACAATACCAAACGGGAGTCTTTCAAACGAGAAACTTTTTCTTTACAATTGCCGCTAAGCTTCGAAGAGTTTAAAAATCTGGAGGCCAAAAGGACATAAAAATTCTGTTAGTTATATATACGTAGTCATCACTAGTAAGTAACAATTACGTAGTTAGTTTGCAATCACCGAGTTCTAAAAGATCATAGAATTTTATCAGCGCAAAAGTACATGATAAAATCAGAATAACAGTAAGTAAACTCCACTTCTAACAGATTATTGTGTAAATTTTCTCCTGGTCCTGAGTATCCAAAGACAAGATAGATTTTCGAATTTATGCCGGATAAAGGAGAGCATCCTCACAAAAATTTCATTACGTACGAAAGAATATTTCAACAATTCCAGCTCACAATGGGATAAAATAAATTGTGGAAAATAGTTTTGTTTTTATCAGCAAAATGAAAAACTAAATCAAGTGCAATGTGCTGAATGGTCCGAACTGCACCCACAATCCAAAAATCACATATCCTTCTTTGATTCTGTTGTCTCTTCTTGTGTTCCAACGCGTCGCTCCCGACTAGCTTGAATGGCACGGCTAAAATAAATAACATATTGGTAAAGGTAAAGATAAAATTTAGCCCCGGAGCAGTCTCCCCATGAAGGGTATGGGGTGTCGGTACTTAACCCAGTTTCATTACCCTTCAGCCAAAAATGACACCTCGAATGCAAACCTGGGGGGAGTGACCGTGTAGCCGAATGGTAAGGCACAGGGCTTCGGATCGAAAGGTCCGAGGTTCGATTCCCGTCTTAGCCACAATGAAGTTGCATGACAAACTTAAATTAATGGCGTCAAATTGGTTGGCCCATATAGTGCCTTGCTGGGGGTTCTGCACGCTAAAGAACTTGCTGGGGGGCAGAAGAATCCGCGTCCGGTTGGAGATTTCCTACTTGCTGTGGTCGATGCAGTTGGCGATTATCCTTCCACGTGCTCCCTGGGGCGCCTGACCAGAGTGCCAAATGGATTCTAACTTCGCGGGGCATGACTATTCTTAGTCATGTTGGAGTTGCAAGCCTCCAGGTCCTTAAATTATGCTACCGAGCTTGTGGGTCCAATATGCCATTTATTCCGGCAGTCCCTATCTTGGCCCTCTTTTGACCCCAGTGCTAAGACGTGTGCTGGACTTGGAGGTGGAGACTCCTGGCTTATCCCTAGTGGGGGGGGGGGTGGGGGTTTGCCGCCCCCCCAGCGGCGGCCTCCCCCCCCCCCATTCGAGGAGCCCCCCCATGAAAAGCCCTGGCTTTTTCCTACAGGGGGGGGGGTGGGGCCCCCCCAGAAATTCGTCCCCCCCCGACTTGGGTCGCCCCCCCCCAGGATTCGGGCCTCCCCCCCCAGAACTCTAAAATGCCCGGAAAAATAGGGTTTTGAGGGTAAATTTTGAAAAATTTTTCCGGCTTCGCCGGATTTTTACCCATTTTTAAGCATTTTTTAGCTATTCTAAGCTTAATTTAAGTTAAAAATAGTTAATTTTTTAGCTCAGCAGCAAAAAATAGCCAATTTTAGGCATTTTTTCAAAAATTTTCCTTCCCCCCCCCCCAGACCTGGGGGGGGGACCCCCCAGACTTCCCCCCAGAAATTTTTGCCTAGGAAAAAGCCAGAAGCCCCCCATAAATCCCGACCTCCCCCCCCCATAACCCCAAAAATTGCCAAATTTAACCATTTTTACCCTAAATTTTCAAAATTTTCCGGCTTCGCCGGATTTTTGGCTAAATTTTCGCTATTTTAGCTTAAGAACACCTAAAATTCGTCATTTTTTAGCGATTTTTAGCAGTTAGTACGCAAAAAACCCAGAAAAATTCGAAAAAATTTCTAAAATATGCCCCCCATTTTGGGTGAGCCCCCCCCATCGATGGGGGGGGCCCCATGAAGCCCCCCCTAAAAAAATTGCCAAGGGATAAGCCAGAG
Source organism: Trissonchulus latispiculum (assembly GCA_030248195.1). Classification (NCBI taxonomy): domain Eukaryota; kingdom Metazoa; phylum Nematoda; class Enoplea; order Enoplida; family Ironidae; genus Trissonchulus; species Trissonchulus latispiculum. The sequence continues at coordinate 33,889 of JASAND010012382.1, forward strand.
ACTCCCCATATGGATTCGTCCGCCGGCCGCCACCGAAGAAGAAGAACTCACCCACCCCATCTAAGTTATGCTGCTTGTCTGTTTTTTGTCTTCAGTCATGTAGGAGCAAAATACCTTCCAGTCCTTAAATTATGCTGCCCGGCGGGTGGACCCCCTTCTACATTGTACATACTGTACTGCCCTATTTCGGGCTTCCCTTTGTTGGTCTGTCCTGCAAAGATGTGCTGGGCGTGGAGGTGGAGCTCCCCGTATGAATACGCTATGCCGGCAGCTAAGGAAGAAGAGATGGCTGCAGCCGTGGAAAGTGACCAGCTCCTAAGGCAGATGCTCTACGCAGTCTCCTGTTTCCTGCCATTTGTGGTTTCATTTTAACGACCCTTAAAAACGAATAGCTGGGATCGCTAGAGCTCAGGGTAAAACGACATGTGCTTAGTCTCTTGCTAAAGGAGATTTGAGAAAGCTTTGCGGCAAGCAGGGATTCGAACCGCTAATCATCGGAGTAAGATTCGAACACCTTAACCGTACGGCAAACGCAGGTAGCATGCTGAACCTGAACATGCGTATAGACCCAATACATATTTTTTTAAAAATAAATTTCCAGTTGTGCTGTGGTCTTTATCTTCCTTTATAAAAAAGTAAGACTTTAAAGCCTAAACATTAATTTAAATTAAAGATATTTATATGAAAATGTCAAATCACCTGAAGGCATCCCAAATACCGCCCATGAAAAGGGCGCAGAAGAGATTTTCAAAGGGAGCAAAGGGATCATGAACATTGAAGAGGATAGAGCTAAGCTTAAAGTAGACAAAGAAGGCAACTACTGAAAAGTAAATAGCTTCATGTGGATATCCAGCTAAGTATATTGACTTCTTCTCCAGCACAAAAACAACGGACGCCAATACGCACGCCTTTGTACCGCTAAAGATAAAGAAACACGTGCAAATAATTACAGCGACACTAAACTGAATTTAATTGAGGCTAACAAAGTGGGGGAGGACAGTGTGTAAGACCAAAAATGAGCGGGAGATCTAAAATCCTTAAAAAGTGACAAGACAAGGATTATTATTTTCAAGGTTGTTAGCAACGGAAAACAGCAACACTTCATGAAGGAAGCACAAAGTAAAGGAAGTCTATATACAAAGTAAAATGCTCAAAAATTAAGTCTGAGCATCAAAGTGGGCGATTTATACTAAAATTTGGTTAGCTAGCGAAGCTGGAAACTGTTTGATAAAATAATGTGATCAAAAATTCTGAAAATTTGGAATTTCTGGGAACTTCAAAGTACTGTTTTTTGTATTTTCGCACACGTTTTTTAAAAACACTAAAAAGTACTCAAATTTCCACCGGGAAAAGCAAATTCTTATTCATTCTTAGCATAATTCTAAGTTTTTTCGGATATCGTCCATCTATATTTTACTTCTGTATGTCTTAGCATGATTGAGAACGCCTTGTGGGTGTAGCCTTCATTATTATAAACAACGCTACCTTTAGGGACTGTATATAACATATATTATAATCGATGAAATTACGGTTCAAAATTCTGGAAACAACAGGGAAAAATTTACAGCCGGAGAGTTTTGAAGGTTTGCCGACAAAAATGTTCGCAATTTTTAAAAATTCTCAACGTCTGCTGGAGGCTCCGCTATACCGCAAAATGACGACTTCGACGAAGATACATGTTTAACGTTTACTGGCCTCCTACTGGGCAATTTTGACAAAATAGGAAAAAATAGGAATTTTTTCTTGCAAAAAATAGGAAAAAATAGGAATTTTCGAAGATAAAAATATATAGGAAAATATAGGAAGTTAAATGAAGCCTATTGGGCGAATCAATTAATCAATTAATGCTGTAAGCATTAATTTAATTTTTAGTAATTTCAAACTTAGTTACAACAAAAAGCAGAACAACGGCATAGCAATGTTCACAAAAAGATCAGCCCCGAAATTCACAAAAAACCCAACTAGACGGCTAACAAGTAGCAGCCGAAGTATTTTTGCACGGTAATAGCCACAAGCCCCAACCGTAGCATATATATTATGCAAAGCAGGGTATTTTTAGGGTTGTTTTCGGGGGGTGGGCGGGGGGATATTTTTGCAAAAATTAGCTAAAAATTTGTTATTTTTTGGCGTATTTTACACATAGAAAGGCAAAAAGTGCTCAAAAGTGCCAGGATTTAAGCTAAAAATAGTCATTTTTACGAAAAAATCTCCGGCGAAGCCGGAAAATTATTGAAAATTGTCCCAATTTTTGGTAAAAATTTGGCCCCCCCAAAAAATCCGGGGGGGGGGCATTTCGGGGGGGGGAAGGCTTTATTAGGGGGGGTCAATTTCGGGGGGGGGGCGCCCCCCCCCCCCGGTAAAAATGCCCTGTAAAGTATGGCTACCGAGGCCCAATTCCTCCGACTAGCAGGGTATTTTTTACCAGGGGGGGGCGCTGCCCCCCCCCCGAAATCGACCTGCCCCCGAAAATGCCTTCCCCCCCGGGGATTTTTTGGAGGCCCAAATTTTTTGCCAAAAATAGGCCAATTTTCAAAATTGGCCCCCCCGAAATTGACCTCCCCTGAAAATGCCTTCCCCCCCCCCCGAAATGCCCCCCCGGATTTTTTGGGGGGCCAAATTTTTACCAAAAATTGGGACAATTTTCAATAATTTTCCGGCTTCGCCGGAGATTTTTTCGAAAAAATAGCTATTTTTAGCTTAAATCCTGGCATTTTTGAGAACTTTTTGTGTTTCACCATGCAAAATACGCCAAAAAATACCATCTTTGGCTCATTTTTGCAAAAAAATCTTCCCCCCGAAAATTGGGCCCGGGGGCCCCCCCGGAAAGCCCCCCCGAAAAATCCCTAAAAAATACCCTGGACTAGTGTGCTCAAAACAGTCGATGCACCCAAATCCGACCCTCGGACTACTCCGGACCAAAATCGAATTGTTTTCTTGTACTCCCTATGGACTTTGCGCAGCTATATACCTCATATTATGCATGTAACATGTTCTAACTCTAACCTATCGAACCATGTATAGGAATCCTGCCATGTAGTTCAAAAAATACTATTAACTTTTGTAAAAATCCTGACAACCGCCGGGGCAAACCCGCTTGGCATGTTTCCCAGTACTTTAACCCCCTTCTGGCAGTTTGTCCGGCCGGATCCTCCGAACCTAAGAGGTGATCAAGATCCCAGAGTTGGCGGTGGGCACATTTTTGAACGACCGCGATCGCCCCGCGCCCGTACCCTTGATGACCGCGACCGCCCGCGATCACACAGCCCGCATGAAATTGTAGGACTGCACTGACCACAGTTTGAAAGGTTAACCTTGAACGGACTCTATCGCCGAAATAAGCCAAATTCTGATTCTTGAAGTATATACAGGTTCATTTAATAGTCTAAACCTTGACAAAGTAAATCTATTTTTACTTAAAATTGAAACTGCAAGTTAGAAAGGAAAAAGGTATATACAAGAAGTAAATAAACAGAGCAGTTGATTTTGAAAAGTCAGATATCACCAAATTTTGACATCTGAAATAGGCGCAAAGATCTATAATATCTTCGTATCATCAAATTTTGAACTCTGAAATGCCAAATTTTGTAAATGGCCACATTAATTTGCTCTCAAACACAGGTTTTATTGATTTTGCTCGTGTATTCCATCCGAAATTTGCTGGGAGCAATTAAGGTTCGGCATTTCAGGTTTTCGAAAATTCTAAATTTTAATTTTAATTCGAAATTTTAATGTTTCAAAAATTCATTAAAAATTTTTAATGACCTAATCTAAAATTCTGATTCCTACAAATCACAGTTCGGAAACATGGAATTAATATGATATAAAGCTTGAACGGATCCATTTTCCCATTCATGAGTTTTCTCTGGCGCACGTGAAAAAGTGACAACTTTTCTAATTTCCTATGTTTAACACATGAAATCTCAACTTCGAAGAGAAATTACTCAATAACCGTAAGACTTACAACTTTAATTTCAACAAGCTAAATTGGCATGAATGGTTTGCCGCCGCTTCTTTCTTCATATAGC
>JASAND010012384.1:0-15841 GCA_030248195.1 Trissonchulus latispiculum
GACAGCTAGCTAATTGTGGCGATGTTGTCTGTAATGACAAAACGGACTTCCTGAAAAGTGCGTTGTGTAAAAATGCCCCCATATTATGGTTGCGTAAAATATATAATATGTAGTATAATTACACAAATAGTGTGATATCAATAGTCTAAGTAGCATGTTAAGTTACTCTGTGCAGGCTCCTGAAGCGGCTCTGAGCAATGTCTTATTTTTTACACTTACTCTAATTTTATACGTTGGCATCGATTAAGTTGCGTACACAACATCGCTCCCAAGGCGTCAATATGAGCCTGAGAAAGGGAGCTGCTCATATTAAACTTTTAGATCTTGTCCTTGGTTTACAAGTAAATGCTGGCTCATATTATACAGGTTGAATCTTGTCTTTTCCCGAATTGAATGCTGTCCTTCTGGCTCATATTGTTTTTTTCATGCGACTGCAAGGAGCATTTTTCCTACTTGTATATATATAATATATATATATATATATATATATATATTATATATATTAATATATATATATATTAATATATATATTAATATATTTAATTTTAGGGTATATATATACCAGTTTGCAGCAAAAGCTCACATTCAATGGCTCATCTGGTTTACTGCACTTACTGCTACTCTGTTTAACAGTTGCTGACGGTAAGTTTCTCTCTTGTACTTGGTTATATGCCTAATAGTTCCGAATATCAACAACAACTGACCCTTTTTGGAAAACTACAAATTTCCTACAATTACTGCTTTTTTTGTTTTCCAAAAAGAGTTGTTGTTGGGAAGCAGGCATGGGAAAAGATTGACAAGCCTGATATTGGAGTCCAGCTGATGGTCCTGTGGTGTAGTGGTTAGCATGTCTGCCTTAGCAGAAGGAGCAGAAGGGCCGTGGTTCGATCCCCAGCGGGACCAATTCCTTACTTTCAATGGTGAGTGAAAAGCTGAACCTCCCTCTTCCCTTCTCTCTTCTAGGTCGTGGTTTCGTGGGTAACGAGGGTGGCTGACGCCTCCCGTCTCGGGCTTGTCATCGGTTTCTTCTTCTTCGTCCTCCAGCCTGGTAGAAGCGCTAGGAGGGACGGTTGGCAGGGTGAAAGTCCTCATGACCCAGCTCCGCTGGTAAAGTGAAAGTCCCAACTCCCAACGATCCAAGTTCCTGTACCCCCGTAGATGCTTCTGGCTGGTTGGATCTAAAGAGCTCAGGATCCATTGAGCTCAAAATGCCCTGCACTGGATAAGCTCTGGGTTCGATTTCGAGTTGAGTACGCGGCGGGACGCGTCTTAAATGAAACCCGGGGGAAATGTAAGCGAAGCAGGCATAGAAAAGCCTGATATGGGAGTTCAGCCGATGGCCCTGTGGTGTAGTAGGTTAGCACGTCTGTCCAGGGATCAGATAGGCCGTGGTTCGAACCCCGGCTGAGCTAATTATTTACTTTCAATTTTTAATGAAAAGCTGAACCTCCCTCTTCTCTTCTCACTCCTAGGTCGTGGTTTCGTTGGTACGATGGTGCCCGACGCCTCTCGGGTTGTCTTCGGTTTTTCCTGGTCCAATAGCTCCGGTGGAAGAGCTACACAGCCACCAATGGAGCCAATATTACTTCTCACAAGTATACAACATTCTATTCCAGCCGGTTTGGGTTTAACTGAATTAACCCCACAATTACGATAGGATTTTTACAAAACTATGAAAATAGAAAACAATGCAACCTTTCACTCCCCTTGGCCATCAATTCGCCGGTCACCCATTCCGGCTGCCGGTCGTTTGGCCCGGTCCAGTAAACCAAATTTTGGGCAATCGACAGTTTGCCACCGCCCAAAAGTATACTTATTTTGCATTTGAAATATCTAAAATAATCAATCCGTGATATTAAGTTGCCTACGGCAATTTATAAAGTTGCTCTCATTTGTTTAAACTGGTCTTTACCTTAACCTCTGATAGCGCAGTGGTTTCTTACTGCGCTATATAAGTGGAGGATCATGTCAAGTCTAGAGCTTGCAAGAATAAGCTCAAACACCCATTTCACATCCCTCCTGGTTAATGTTAGACTTATCAGGAAGCTGATAGCAAGAGCTATACTCATTTTATACGATAGCAAAGAAACTACATAGATGCTATCTTGGTTTTTCCTAAACTTTTTAATTTAATTCATAATCCCAACATCTTCTCCCTTTCGTGGAGCTAAAGCTCTTCTTGGATGAACCCATGTGTCACTGCCCGGAATGTACGTAAGCGGGCGGCGGCGAGTACGCTGGGGATATCTACGATGTCGAGGCTCGGGTTGCTGAATCGGACCTCCGGCCAAGCTCTCCGTCTTGCAATGGTAACGTGGGGGCACCAAACTGAGACTGGAGGAAATCATAATCTTCATATTCATTGCTGTCTTGCTCGGAAAACCCGCCACGATATGGACGGTTTGATCCAAGTGACGCCGATGCTTCTTGCTTCTTCTTATCTCGATCATACAATCACCAATATTTCTGGTAACTGTCCCTTTTCTCCACTTTTGTCCTCTTCCTCCCGCGCCGGTGAACCAAACAGTACTACCCAAAAGGTGCTCTGCGTCATACTGAAAACTGTCTGTGGCTGAATCCGAAGGTGATTGGAAACTGTTAATCCGAGTTCGCAGTTCATGACCAAACAACAGTTTCGCCGGAGACAGGAAAGTAGACGGATTAGGGGTCGAACGGTACAAAAGAAGGAACTGCGATAACTTCTGTTGTAGGTTGCCTTTGGTAGAGCAATCTCTTCTGAGAAAGGTCTTGACCGTACGGACCATTCTCTCTGCTAATCCGTTGGACTCGGGGTGATACGGAGTGCTGAAAACTTGACGAATCCCGTTTCGCCTGCAAAAACTTTGCAGGTGACCGGAAGGAAAAGGAGGACCGTTGTCTGACACCAAAACCTTAGGAAAACCGAAGCGGGCGAAAATACCCGCTAAGGCCATGGTAGTAGATTGCGCTGAGAGAGATAGATTAGGGATAATCTCCACCCATTTACTGCCGCTGTCTACTAGAACCAAATGAGACGAACCATGAGTGTGCATGAAGTCGATGTGAAGTCTTTCCCAAAACTTTGACTCCGGTCAGCTGCCTTTCGTTCTTGATGGAAGTGGAGCTGCTCTAGCACAAGAGTCACAGGAATTAGCATAGCTACTAATCTGGGATTGCATCTCTGGTCACCAGAACAACGATTTAGCTAGCGACTTCATTCTCTGTGCTCCAGGGTGACCTTCGTGTAGTAGTGCGATCAGCTTACCTTTCAATGAAGTAGGTATGAGGGGCAAGCTTCTCCATGTAACCAAATCGTTGATAACTGTTAGCTCGCCTCGAATAGGTAAGTAGGGTTTCAGCGCAGGTTCTTTCCAATTCACCTTGCCCGTTGTGATGTAGGTTTTCAATTGAAGACAAACCGCATCTGACTCGGCCTCTCTCTTCAATTCATCGAAAGTAATAGGCAACGGTGCATGGGCCGATAACGAGATTGAATGGATCTCGTCCAGATTCCCTCCTGACAGAAAGGAGGTCTGGACATTGCATCGGCATTCCCGTTTTCGGACCCAGATTTGTAGACAATGTCATACTGAAAACCTGATAAAAATGCCGCCCATCGTTGCATCCTGGACGCTGTGATCACTGGAATGCCTTTCTTTGGACCAAAGAGGGCAGTAAGCGGCTTATGGTCTGTGAAAAGTGTAAATCTTCTTCCATATACGTATTGGAAAAACTTCTTTACTCCAAAGACAATGGCTAAAGCTTCTTTCTCTACTTGGCTATAATTGCGTTCAGCTGAATTCAAACTCCTGGATGCAAACGCAATTGGTTTTTCTTTTTCATCGAATTTTTGTGACAAAACCGCGCCAATGCCCACTGGAGACGCATCGCATGCCAGTAGAAGCGGGTGATCAGGATTGAAATGAGCTAAACACTGGCTAGACAGAAGGCAGTTGCGAATTTCTTCTACAGCTTGCTTGCAGTTGTCGCTAAATTCGAACTGTTTTCCTTTCTTTAGTAAGGAATTCAAAGGAGCTGCTTTTGTCGCCAACTGTGGAATGAATTTGCCGTAGTAATTAATCAAGCCCAGGAATGAACGGAGCTCCCCAACATTCTCTGGAAGTTTTGCTTCCATTATTGCCTTCACCTTCTTGGGTGAGCTGTGGACGCCATCCTTATCCAAAACATGACCCAGATAGTCAATACTGCTCTGGAAAAAGGCACATTTTGGTAGACCCAAACGGACTTTGTTGGACCGTAAAATCTCAAAAACTTTTCTCAGATTCTTTAAATGTTCGTCATCAGTCTTTCCAGTAATGGCAATATCATCCAGCAAAACCGCAACGTCATCAAGATGCACAAGCATTGCATTTATTCTTCGTTGGAAGATGCCCGGGGCTGAAGCAACCCCAAACGGTAAGCGTAGCATCTTGTATAAACCTTTTTCGGTGCTTAGGGTAGTTAGGAGTTGACTGTTTTTGTCAAGTGGAAGCTGAAGATATGCTTGTGACATGTCCAGTTTACTGAACTTTGACCCTTTGCCAAGATTTTGGAACAAGTTTTCCACTTTAGGAAGAAAAAATGTGTCAATCTCCATGACGGGATTTAATGTCACTTTGAAGTCACCGCATAGTCGTATTGCACCGGTAGGTTTGACGATAGGGACAACTGGTGATGCCCAATCTAAAAATTCTGCAGGTTCTAGAACTTTTTGTTTCACAAGGTTGTCGATTTCTTCATTAACTTTATGTTTCAGTGTCAATGGAACCTCTCTGGGCCTGAAAAATTTAGGAACTGCAGACTGCTGCAGTTTAAGGGTAACTGGAGGACCATTCATGGTTCCGAGGCCAGGCTGAAACAAATCATTGAATTCTTCTAATAATTGGGTAAGAGCAGGATTGGAACTCAAATCTTTAAGTTGAACCTGATGGCAGTGGATAAGATAAGCCCAATTTAGTTTCAGCTGTCGTAGCCAATCTCTTCCAAGCAGGCAAGGTCCCTTGCTCTTTACTACGAGGACAGGCAGATTCTTGACCTGTTGATTGTAATACACAATAACCCGGGTTTTACCAAGAACTTTAATGTCCTGGCCACCATACCCGATCAATTTGGCTGAAGAATGTTTCAGAGGAATATCTGCAAAATGTTTCACCCAAGTTTTCTTATTCAAAATAGAAACAGCAGCACCAGTATCAATCTCAAGATTTTGGAGGACTTCGGTTTTCTTTGAGTAGCTGTAGTTGAAGCTGTGGTTCTTGCTTTTCTATTAGCAGCGGGTTGACGGCTGCGACAAGCGGCAGCCAGATGACCCACTTTATTACAGGACCGGCATCGTGCCTTTAAATGGGCGCACGAATTTGCCAAGTGTCCGGGGTTTGCGCAGCGATAGCATTTTAGCATTTACGGGCTTGCTGCGACGACTGGACCAGGTTTACTGTCTTTGCACCATTGACTACCACTTTGTAAAGTTTGAGCCTGTTCCTTCGCCTGAACCATGCCCGTAGCGATGGTAACAGCTCTATCAAGAGTCAGATGCTCTTCTGCCAGAAGACGCTGCTGAATCTTATTATCGGAAAGTCCACAAACAAACCGATCCCGTACCATATCCTCGAGGGTATTCCAAAAATCACAAAATTTAGAACGCACCGCCACAAAATCGTTTATAGTTTGATAGTCAGACTGAATGGTCTGATGGAATTTGAAACGTTCTGCTATGAGGATCCGCTTGGGTTGGTAATGAGTTTGCAATAAAGCATCAAGCTCATTGAAAGTTTTCTGGCTGGGACTATCGGGAACGCACAAACGTTTGACCAAAGCGTACGTCTCTTTGCCCATACGCGTAAGCAGTATAGCTGCTTTTTTCTGTTGATCTTCGATGTCGTGCGCCAGAAAATATAGCTGAATCCGTTCAGAGTACGATGCCCAATCATCTTCATCAGGAAGAAAAGGCTCAAAGCTATCGTGATTCATATTTTCAGTGCGCCAATGTTAGACTTATCAGGAAGCTGATAACAAGAGCTATACTCATTTTATACGATAGCAAAGAAACTACATAGATGCTATCTTGGTTTTTCCAAAACTTTTTAATTTAATTCATAATCCCAACAGTTAATTTACCGAGTCTGTCAAGTCAAGGTGTGGTCGCCAGTCAGGTGGAGCTAGGTACCACACAACCTCCATTACAATGGACGGACTGGATGTTCTGAAAGCTATGTTTAGCACCTCGTGCAATTGCTAATGACAATTGTTCAGTGTCAGCATCCCCTTCCCTCAAAAACGCATACTTTCTAAGCTGGCACTACCCCTAACCCATATCCAATTGCTAATTGGAAGCATCTGAATAAATTGCGAACATTGGCATTGAACATTGTTGGAGACGCTTGTTAAAACTTTGCTCAAATTATGTAACTGGGAACTGGTCATTGAATTAATAATAAACAAACAATAGTTAACTCCCAGTTAGTTTTGATGGCTTTTCATGAAATTTGACAAAAATTTGAAATTTCTAACATTTAATTATTTCTTTCTTAACTATTTCAAAAATTGCTAATATAATATTGCAATTATGTTTGAAAAAGAGAAAATGAATTTTTACTTTAAAATTCAATTTTCTTAGGAACTTTTTCCTTTTGTATGTCTGTGTGTATATTTCATTCGTGTTATTTTAGGTCTGCACTGCAATCAATGTGTGAAAGCAAATGGCGTGGTCAAGGGCAATTGCGATGCCACCAGCGGAGGATGCAATGGAAAGTATTGCACAAAATTTGTTGCAACTGCATCAGGTAAGTCACCAATTGGAAATCTGGTTCCAGAGATTCAAACAGTAATTGCGTGCACATTGACATAAACTCCATTGTAAACATGGCTCAGTGTACCAACCATGCTACAATCACATAACAACTACCTAGTAGATCGTCGAAAATTGGCCCGGACCCACCAAATTCATTACATTTTCTACCTGTTGTTCTTCATGTTTATTATATTATTGACATCTACATAACTACAGAAACAAAAGAAGTTGGTCATCTCCACTTAGAGCTTGCATTTAACAACTTTTACAGTTTTCCGCAATCAATCTTTTAGTGGATCGGCATCAGACTGTGTAACTACTAAGCTAACTACCAAGCTAGCTTGCTGACTCTGCATCTGCAGGAGAGAAAGTTTTTGGGCGGCGACCGAAGGCAGCCTAATAACCGGATTTCTCCTGTTTATTGGCGAAAAAAACCGGATTTTCTGGGATTTTTGCCGAAAAACCGGATTATGGGGGTAGGGACCAGAGATGGAACCGGATCACCGGGTCACCCGGCCAGTTCGGGTCGCTTTTTGAACCGGGTCACCGGGTCACCGGGTCAAGAGCTTCGACCCGGTCTTGACCCGGTTTTCCGAATTTACCGTAAGTTTTAGAAATGTTTGAATTAACCAAGCTAAATTTTAGCTTAAATTTTTGTGATTTTTCTTATATTTAGTCATGAGCACTTTCGCAGCGTGAGGTTATTCGAATCTGTCTGTCTCTGGCAGATTATATATTGTTTATCTTTATCAGTTTCAGGATTAGTGATTGTACAGATCTATTCAGAACTACATGATTTGCAGATTAACCTTTTTGCAACCAAGGCAAATGTTGAAGATATATAAGTGAACAATTTACGCAATACAAAATAAAAACCAAACTTTTAAAGCATATACACCGTGTTTTGGACAAGTACTCATATTAGACCCTGCAAAATTTCGCATACGGATAAATTAATGGTTTTTCCAACTCATTTCTGCATTAATTTAGAAAATGCTACTGTCTTATTAAATACTTTTCAAAAAACCTAGAGCGAACATAGCATTTTCCGTGTCACGATGGAACATGGAAGCAAAATACAGCGTTTTTAGGCAAAATCGAAAATTTTTTGCAGATTTTTGAGTTCTCTGAAAAACCGGGCCACCGGGTCACCGGGTCAGGGCTCAACCGGGTCACCGGGTCAAGCCTAAGTTGCCCGGTTCCATCACTGGTAGGGACCCTTCTGGAGGGTGAAACACCCACCAACCCTCTATTTTTAGTTACTCTTGATTGGGATTAAAATAAAGCTGTTAACTTTTACTGGTTAGTATTCTTAGCGATTAGTGTAAAAGGTGTAGTAATATGTACCGGATGACAAAACTAGCCACCGTTACCACGTGCATAGTTATGTTTTAGGCGCCGACATGACGATAAAGGAATGCTATGACGTCGTCCAGTTTGTCGGATGTAAGAATCGCCCGTACGAAGGAGTGGATGGAATAGCTTGCGTTTGCAATGACAGGGATTACTGTAACTCTGCCGCTACAGCAAACATTACCTATATTGCTGCATTCCTGGGAGCACTAGCCTCACTTCGATTTCTATGACTGAACTGTGAACTGATTAATTTATGAGCTGATATGCGATAAAACGGTTTGATTCTTGGTTTGGTCTAGGGTTGGAGTTTCGGCTGCAGTATATCAACAAGCAGCAAATTAAGGGCTTTTATTTGCAGTGTGTAGGGACTACGATGTAAATTTGACCTTTTCACGGCCCATTGCAAAGGCAAGTCAAGTTTATTGCACAAAAGGTCATTCCTAGGTCAAACAGACATTTTCAATTTTGTCTCCACATAATATCAAGTGCCACTGTAGACGAGATGAGAGATGTAGGCTTAATTGGGGGAAAACGGCAACTGCAAAAGCTATTAGCCTGTTTTGCAGTCTTAAATATGTAGGAAAAAATCGGATTGATTGGATTTTCAAACCTATTCTAGAATAAGAATTTAAAATATTTCCTTCATCAGTAAAATGGCATCAGAGTCAGTCGATATAATGACTGCGAAATCTACCCTTCACACTGGCTGGTTTTTGGCACACACATGTGGGCCATGTTTAGTGATTGATTGAGTGACAGAAGGATTCAAACTTCACATTTTAAGGTTTTAAATACCACAGACGATTTTGGCGCCGGTACCTAAATGTCTCTGCTTCAACGATTTCGTTACATTCCAAATCGACTAGAGTACCTACAGTTATAGGATCCAATTACTGACTCCAATGATTCTGATCCGACTGAGCGCTTCCGGCTCCAATTATCTCAATGACACTAATCAATAATCCAGAGACGAATTTGGTTGCTTCAGGCCGGAGATCTTTCGACTTTGCAAATGAATCAAATGGGTTAAACAGTGAAACGTGAAGTGAAACTATTTCGAATTGCTTGACTTGGTGTACTCTAGGTATTATGCATCCCTTTGTTATGATGCTGATCATATCATCGTAATTGGAGTACAACTTTTGTCCCCTTTTTGACCAGAAATTTGCTGAACCTTGTGAGTTTAGAACAAGTTTGGGATGTACATTTCACTATTGCAATCACCTAAGAAACGATTTTACTTCTGAGCATGTTTTGGCTCAATTTGGTTTTGTTTTCTACAGGGAACAAGCTTATTTCCCTTGGAATACGAATTACAAACTCTTAACGTTGCTGAACAGATTAACATGAACCTGCTATTATTTGAACGTTGGAAGATATTTATCATTTGCACTTTACATGACTATACAACAACCACAAACGACTACATTTTTGCGATTATCAAATGGCTTACGGACAAGTGTAAGTTGTAGCACTGCCAGCAGTGCTCTCAGAGATTTGCATGCACACTAGCAGGCGAAGCTCCGAGTGAAGGGCACGACCTTCACGAGGGCTTCGCCTGCAAGTGAGCTCACAAATTTCTGTGAGCATAGCAAGCAGTGCTACAACTGGCTTGTAATATGGCTCCAAAAACTAGGAGACATATCGTCTTCTATATGTCATGTCGTTAAAGACTGACATTTGGCTTCGAAATTCAGTCGTTTATATACTGTTCAATCTAATTTGCATATTTCTTTCTGCAGAAAGTATATAAGGGAAAAATTCTTGGTCATTGCAGTCAGTTCTTCTGGCTGTCAGCAGCCTCGCTGCATACTCCGACAGGAGAGCAGCGAAGGCTTCCCGTGCAGTACAATTGCACCGCACGCTACACCGTTCAGTACAATTGTACTGCACGGTGTAGCGTGCAATTCAATTGTACGCAAGCGGTTGTAGCATGGTTCGGTTATACTGTGCCATGTTACAATTTATGATAGGAGTATTAAATACAAGGGAACATAGCTATTACTTTGTGTAATTTAGTGCTTTGTTTCCGAATTCGGATTTGATCAGAATCTTGCACAGTCTGGAGATATCTGGTTATTTTCTAATGAATTTACCTTTAACAACAGCAAACTGTTTACGATTCTCCTCGTTTCCTATGCAAGATGCCAATTACACAAGAATAGGTACTTGTAGTGATGTTTCAATACCTGAAACTGAAACTGAATATGAAAATAGAAGTGCTCGACGCCTGAAACTGAATCTGAAAAAAATCGACTACTGAAACTAAAACTGAAACTGAAACTGAAATTATCTTGATTTGCCGCCTAAAATTGAAGCTGAAATTCTGAAGGAAACAGGCCTGAAACTGAAACTGAATAATTTCAGTCGACCATTGAATCTGAACATAATTTCAGCTCTTGCTTGACCTGAAAGTATCAATCGATTTACCGTAGTTGTTGAGCATAATTATGTAATTCAGACTCCCATGATTGCGATTCGCCTGTCCCCTTATCTCAGGGCCACTTATAATAGGAACTTTCCAACGTGATAGGACCCACCTGGGGGCCCCATGACCCTAGATCCTGATTTCACTGCCTCTTTTGCATATTTTTGCTAATACTCAGTAATGCTCATTTGGACCTTTGTTATGCATAATCACGACTATTCTGTGATGCAATCTTAAAACTAAACTCATGCACACTGTTTCCTGCCTATTATCTACACCTAACGAATTATTTGTGCTCCTCAATTCATGGGGCTCAGCATACTTACGTACGCTCATTCAGGAAATCTATTCCATATTCACATCTCGCCACTGCTTACGAAACATTTATGCAACATTCACGCTGTAAAGATATTTTGTTGCCTCAATAAAAGAAGGTATTCAAACTAAATGAAGAGTTGCTAGGTTCTAGAGTGTGCGCATATCAAACCCTTAATCTCGCTCCTAACTCGCTAATGTCCCTAAACAACTACAGCAGGCGCCGGCAGTCTATTTTAGTACCGTGAGTTTATTGTTTTTATACCAAAAATACGATTGACAAAATATGGGAAAATATAATTTTACAGTGCAGACAAAATGAACATCTTCACAGTTATTCAGTAAACGAAACAAACGAGCACTTCACGAAAGAAAGAGAAAAGACAATATCCCACACCCAAGTTAAGAGGGACTGTGTCCCCCAACCAACTTACGAAAAAAGGATCCCCTGTTGAACACTGCAGGATAGTTGAAAGAGAGCCGCCGCTCTGTGTGAAAAACTTGAGGAGACTGTCTTTGTGTTAAATTTCAATGGCGGACATGATTTAGCTAGGAACCGAGGTTCCTACACAGAAGAACAATTTTACGTTTATCGTTCATAAAGATAACACTGCATTTTGAATAATTTAGATGAAAATCAAGGAGAATAACCGAAAATAGTTCACAGATTACCCCCTCTTTTGAAACGCGCGCCCTCGCCGCGGCCTCCAGGCAAAGTTAGTAGCCAATAAAAATGAGGGTTAACCTACGTAACTTAGGTACTAGTAGAGGTAAAACGCGTTTTAGTAAGCAAAAAGATTAAAATTGTATCTCATTCGAGCCCCTGGCTTTGCCAAATTTTAGGGGTCTGTTTTCGAGACACGGGTAAAGCTACTTCGGCACGTGCCGGACCACACATAAACAGTAGAGTACATAGACTCAACACAAAAGACATAGAACCCTTCAGCCGCGACGGAAGCGCAGGTCTCAAAAGGGAGAGTAACCCAAAAAATTTTATAGAGAGAGTTGGGGAAACTCTATGCAAATATCACACAACGGAAGCACTAATTCAAAACTAGAGATTATAGTAACTAGACGAATATACAGTAGAAATATACTATGGATAACTAGACAAAGAAATAGAACTTTGACCCCAGCTGTATATGAAGAAAATATGGATATATATATAGGTGCTCCGGGAGAGGCTACACCGGAGGAAAATTTATAAAAATTTATAAGAAATTGCCCGAAAAGAGTGAAAAGATACAAATATCCAGTCCAGGGAAGCCTCCCCCGGAGTAAGCATATTATGGACGAATCTAGATAAATGCCGTTATAAAGCTGCATAAGAATAAAGCACACAAGTAGAATTCAGCTGCACCGACAAAAAATGGCAAAACTGGCAGGTGTAAATGGCAGTACAAAATTATGCAAGTAAACCCGCGGTACGATAAACAGTAGTAAAACAAAACAAAACAGGAGATTAAGATACGACATAGTATAGGACGGAGAAACCGAACTAGAGGGCACCCCTTTGAAAAAGCTCAAAAGAAACTGCAAAAATAGAATGAGAGAGTTTGAAAGATCAATAAAATTTTGAAAGGATAATAATCGAGCAGAAAACCCATACAGTATAAACCCTAAATGTATTCCCCCCCCAACCAATTAAAGCTATCAGACAAAATAAAGCAGAAAAATGGAATGAAAAACACACAACACGATTAGAAAAAATGGGAAAGGGGGAGGGGGAGCGGACGAGTAAGAGGACATAACCGGAATACAACATATATCACACATTTGACTGTCACACAAGATGTACTGATGACTGATGGCAAGAAAATCAAAGTTCATAGAGCATAGAACAAGAGAGGCAGCCGAAAAACCCTCCGGGACTTCCATCAACCGGACTCCGGACCAACCTCCGGGAGGAGAGCGGGCGCCCCTCGGCGCAAGCCGCTCCGGACCAACCCCATACACCGGTCAAAACAGAACCAGGCCCAACACCAAGCACCCGGGCCACTCCAGTACCAGGCACAAAGCAGCTTGCCTAAGGGAAAACAATTTACACAGCAAACATATGAGCAGAAAGGGGGACTCGCCGCAGAAAGGGGACTGGGGGGAGGGAAGGGGACGTATGTTACAGTGAACAAGAAGCAAACAAAAAAGGAGTAAATACAGCATATATATGGGGATTAACATACGGCGCAAAGGCCTACAGTAAACAACATAACAAAATATAAGGCACAAAGGCCACAGTCACAAAATAAGGCACAAAGGCCACACAGTACATCATAAAGGCCCGATTAATTTAGGAGAGAGAAAGCGCGAGCCTACGGCAACTGCAGCCCAGAGAGTATCCAGACAACCAGCGACCGTAGACTGCGCCAAAGTCAAAGAAATCGAAACTATAACTACGGAGTCTAAGATGCCGGTCCGGGGTTGACCGCCCACCCTTGCCCAGCCATAAGCCAGACACAGGCGACGAGCAACCACGGACCCGCCGTGAGTCGAAACGGTAGAACAACCCCAGTACTATTGCATGTTAAGGATAAAAGGGTAAAAATTTTGGATAAAATAAGATAAGTAGTCATATATGAGGTAAAATGAAAGTAAAATAGAACATATGTAGAAATTCAGCAAATTTTAATTCGTTGAAAGAAAACTCCACTTTTAATTAAAACGTAGAGAACATGAAAATTCAAGTAACAGAAAACTTTTATCAAGAACAAGAAAAGCATATTCGAAAGAAATAATCAACTTTGCGTCAGAAAAATAAGTGTTAGATGACATATACGAACAAGAAACAAATTCCCCCCGATACATAAGTGAACATAACAAGATACAATACCCCCTGAGTACGGGCCACACGAATATCCCACCCCGCCACATACATAAAAACAACTAACTACACAGGAGCAGGATACCTAACCGCCTCCCGGAGGTGTTGCTCAGCCTCGCGAACCGCCAGCTCATGTGGGAGTTGCGGAAAAAGTTCCCGTCTGACGATCATACAGATCTTGCCCATCCAATTCTGCCCCTTAGGCTCTTTGGCAGTAAGAACTTCGCGGCGGCGGGCCGGTGGCATGGCCTGAAGTTCCATGGCGTCATAGCCACAACTCCAGTAGGAGTCACCAGGCACCGCTTCAACCAAATAGGCGACGCCGGTATCACGCAACCAACGGCGGAACTGGGGACAAGAGGCGGCCTTAGCCCGGATGACGTCGAGCATGATCAAAGCTCGAATCAAGGAACCCGGACCCGTTTTTGCGTGCCAAATTTGACGCAAAACAGACTCTTTAGGAACCCATTTAGCCATGAATTCCTCGGCCAAGTACTTGGCCTGGAAAGGACACTCCATGGAGGCCACGATTCGAGCCGGCTCCTTGACGCCAAAGAAGTCTTCGAACTTCCGCCAGTGGTACAACTGTTCAGAGGTACCAAATTCTTCGTCCCCCCCATTGGATATAGACGGGGTCCCGAGAGCCAGAGAGAGGATCAGGTTGGACGATCCATATGTTGGAGCCCATATTAGTGGGACCCTTAAACCAGACAACCTGGCGCGTCCTCGCAGCTTGGTGAGGCTGGTTGTAGGAATGCGCCCAAACCTGATTAACTGTATCCTCCGCTAAAGTAGCGAGGTCCTCCGTAATCCTAGTGACAAAATTCACATATTTGGACGGGGAGCCACGAGCCATCAAATAAACTGGGTAGATGTTAATGAATGGAAAAATTTTGGCAGCAGCAGCCGCGACAGCAGCCCACAGATTGGAGGCCTGCCCCACTAAACGAAAAGAATCAAATTCTAAAAGACCCCGGCGGTAGATCGGTGGAAAGTCCAACTTAACAGTCCAGCGAAAACGGTCCAAAGTTGGATACGGAGATCCGTCTGAAGTGACGAACTTGTGCTCCGTGGGAGTGCAAACCACCTCTGCCCCCGGAAAAAGATTCCTGATGCGCAGCAAGAAGTTGTCATAGACGTTACGCGTCACCGCAAAAGGAATGTCGTTGCGACGAAAAACGTCGTCCCAATAGTTGTAGATGGCGATAAAATATGGGTTCAATGAAGACCCGTCAATCTTGGACTGCAAGTCCGGAAGACACGCTATCTGCCAATAAGGCTCTGAGTGGATCCGAAAAGGAACCATATTGGGGTGATGGTGAATCAGATAGTGAATCCCAGGCCAGAAAGCTTCATCGACCACCTGTGGACCAGTAAAGCGCTGGGTACCACACGGCAGCTGTTTGGTCGAATCCCCAAAGTTGGGCGGACATTCGTTGAACCTTTTCAAATCCGGAGGAATCTGAGCCAAGCCGCGTTCACGAATGATCTTAGTTGCTTTATACGGACCAGGCGGAGGCTGAACAATATACTGCGGACGCTGATCAACCAAAATAGTAGGAGCCGCCTCAGACGAAAGAGACCCTGTTTTCAGGCCTGTCACATCCAAAACCAATTTGCGCGGAAAAAGGAAATGAGACTCAGGCCAAACAATCTGCCTATCAGCCGGAAGATCCGCCGGCGGCGCAACCACATAGGGAGCAACCTGAAGAGGCGGAGGCTGTGGAGGCGGAACATGAAGCTGAACCACCTGTTCCTCCTGCATTGGAACATCCAAAACCGCAGGGATATCTGGACGATGGGATGGCCCAGGTTGATCCGAGACACCCACTACCTGGACCACCGGAGCAGACGGAAGCTCGGGCCCGGGGGTAGACCGCAAAGGGCCCGAACCCGGAGCCGCAGCGTCCGACCCACCGGATAGCCCAGAGAGATTTAGATTCATCAAAGACGACAGCCCTCCGGCCGACACATCCAATAGAGGGTTAACCGGGGTTTCCGGATAAAAGATTTTAAATAAATTTGGCATATAGGAAGCGTCAATTTGAAGGACAGCGTGGATAAAAGCCAAAGGTTTCCAGGGAGGTGGAATTCCCAATTTGTTAAAAATCTGTAGTTGAGTCAGCCCGTATTGTTCTAAAGCAAAAAGCTGTTG
>JASAND010012385.1:0-29064 GCA_030248195.1 Trissonchulus latispiculum
TAAAAGAAATTTTGTAAAAAATTGAGCCTTATAAGTTTGGTGAAATTTTGAAAAAAAAGGTGAAGGAAAGCCAGTGAGTAATAATTGCTCGGCAATTATTACTAACAACAAAATTAAGTTAAACTAAATATACAGTTAGCTGAAAACTACAGAAGGATGAGGAAACCGGCCATTCCTCTCAAAAACCGCTTAATAATTAAATAATTAAAAGTAGTATCAACTAATAGTTTTAGGATTAATTTAAAATGACCTGTACTATTTTGATACCTAGTAGTTTTAAAGCCGACCTAACGCTAAAATAAAGCATAATACAAAACTGGTGTTTTAAAACAATGCGATGCCTTTTGTGAAAGTCATGTTTACTCCTAGTTGCCGGCTGTGGGGAGAACAAATTCAACTAACTAACTTATAAATTCCGGAGCCGTAATTAAGGGGCTCTCTAACTCAAACCTCAGATGCTGGGTCCCACTCAAAATCCTGTTAAATCTGCAAAAAGAAAACCCCAAAAAGTGACAACGAAAAGAGAGAAGGAAAAGGAATGTTTTAATTAGAAAAGACACATAATTTTGAGCCAAACAAAGCTGTGGTTTGGTGAAAGAGAAACAAAAGAAAAAGAAGGAATGAGCATGTCTCAAGACCTCCATCGAACGGGAGGAGTTTACATGAACTGCCCTGAAATTTAAAATCATAAAACAATAATGAAATTAGAGAATAGGGAAATTAGACTGGCTCGGAAGCCCATCATGCTAGAAAACATAAAATTGGCCACAAGGCCGAAAATACTGAGAAAAGTCGAGGCTTAAAAGGCCCAGAAATACAAAATGTTGGCCTCCTGGCTGCGGCTTGGATTCATAAAAGGATGGCCATTTGGCCTTAAATTATAAAAAAAGGGCCGAAAGGCCAAAATACAATATTACAAAATTGCCACAGTAGCAATTCCTAGATTTTTATCCTAAATGGCAGTTCAAGGCCGGACATATGAGTTCCATGTGGCCGCTCAAATGGTAGTGTTCGGGTTTATATTGCTCAGTTTTTCTCTCTGGCCCAAGGGCCAGAGAGATCCCTAAATTTTTCTGAAGTTGGGGGTGCGTACTGCTATTTTCCCGCGTCACACCAGTGACACGAAGCAGTACACAGGGGAATGGGGACATTTTTGCAGCCGCTCTCGGCTGAGTCCTAACGAACACTGACTGAGATTTTGAAAATTGGGGGCGCGAGCGACAGCTCGCTGACAGGTTATAATCAGGGCGGTTCCTTTAATTTTGGAGGAAAGCTTCTAGAAGTTTCTAGAAGCTTCCTATCTTTTACACGTCCAGGTCCAGGCTCTTTTCGGCCTGGGGACCAGTTGGGGATTAGATTAATGATAATGGGGAAATATTGCCCCCAACTGGCTACCTTTTTGATGAATTTCGGGGTCGAAACTTGGGCGAATTTTATAAAAATTTGGGTTTACACGTAAACGCAACCAAAGGGACAAGCGATGAAAATGTGATCTTAACTTGCCCAAAAATTGACAGAAAATTGCGGAATTTTGGCCAACTTGGGCCTATACTACACGAATGGGATTTCAATAGTTTAAGTTGAATAGGAAAATTACTTTATTAGAGCTGAAAATAGTTTATTATTTCTTTGTTTTCGGCCTCTCACTTTTGGGTTTCACTTGACCCTTTGGCCGAAAACAAAGCGTGCCGGTCATTTGTCTTCAGCAACAATTGTTCCTTGCTACTGGAAACTCCTTGTTTCCACTAGATCGAGAACAAGGAGGAAAATAAAACGTGAAAAGATAAAAAAATGCACACAGTTATTCCTACGTATTTTCCAACTAAATAAAAATTATATTATTGAATTCTACGTACTTAACTACCTAGATTTAATTTCTTTTCTTTTAATTTAATTTATTTTTGAGGCAACTAGGCCCCCTTCAAACCAATAGGATAGCGAAAAAGGTGTATACTAACTCTCTTTTCGAGAGGCAATCCTTCTGCTGGACTAAGGCCGGCCTAAAGTTCATGTGAGGACAGCCTTCCAGACAATATGACTGGACTTGACATAAAGGTTACGTAAGTCTTAAGTTAAGTTATACCTCTTTTGAGAAACTAAAGTTACGAAATGGCAAACATTTTACTAAAACATTTTCGACCATAACTTTCTTAATTTTGGGAGTTGAGAGATAAAATTTACATTTTTGGAATCAGCAGCGAATTGCCTTTCGATTAAGCCTAAGATATGTTTCCATACAAAATTTCGATTATTACGTAATTATTACCTAATTAACACTAATTAACCCCAATTAACATTTTTTAACTCATATTAATACTAATTTAACCTAACTAATCATCAAAAATGGAGAATTAATGTTAAATAACGTTAAACATGACTACCTACGTCTAGATACAATTACCTATGCATTTGTAACTACATGTTGTTGCTAATTAAGACTAATTCCGCATGATAACTACCATACATCAATGAACCATCTTCATATGACTATATTTGACAATAAATTGAAATTGCTGTTTGCTAATAGAGAGAGATTACACGTCTTCCTTGATGGTATTAAGACCTTTTCTTCTGGTTTCAGGTGGTCAACAACAATGCATTAGTTGCTTAAGGTACTGGTTTCCTTTCGGGTATTTTTGACTCATACGGCTTTAAGCCTTTACGTAAATGGCTAAAACTTACGAAATGACCTATTTCCGTGCTCTTTAACATTCTGGGACCAGTCCCGCATTTTTAGACCAAAAGATAAGAAAGTTTTGGTTTTTGGCCTTAGGCTCCCAGTAAATAGACAAGACACGGGATTGGTTGTTATGGCTGGAAAGAGGACACGAAAATGAACATTTTTGCTCTTACAACCTTTGCGCTATCTCCAGTCGTTAGGTCAGTATAAGCAAAAAACTGTTTTGAGGGTCAAAAAAATGGCCATTTTGAGGAAATCAGTTTTTTCAAAATTACTGACACATGTTAAGGACAAAGTTGGCTTATTTATACTCAATCGATACAGCTTGCAAATGCCCATTTTATGAATGCCAATTTGCCGGACTTTATTGCTTTAACCAAAAGATTTACCCGAAAAACGATTTTTGCAAAACTGCGACTATTTTGTTTCGAACATCGATTTCTCAAAAACTACTCGACGGATTCCAGAGATGTTTTCCAGAATCGAAATTCGCACTTCTGCGGAGGGATGTTTTTCTTGGTTTGGGCTAAAACGTATCGAGCAGCAAGAAAACTCAATGTGAAGTTGCGAAATTTCGTATTACTGTGCATTTGGCCGATTTTCTCGACCGTTAAGACCTGCTGAGCCAAATCCAGACAAACGTCCCTCCGCCCATATGTCCTTCATATAGTCGCACATAAAGAACTGTTGGCGGATTCTTCAGTTTTGAGAAATCGATGTTCGAAAAATTTCGGTCGATGTTCAGCCTGTCAGATGTCAGTGTTAGCAAATTTTTGCTAATTTTGCTAGTTTCGTAAGCTCATGTGATTGTACACATAATGAGCTTTAAAACGATGTATAAAGCTCTTTCCAGCTCCCAAAAGTGCGAAAGTTATAGCGTTTCAAAAAATCACCCCAAAAGCACTGCACAAAAGGAAACCAGCACCTTAAGATTGGTTCCTAATGAAAAGGCACCAGCTTTTCATTAAATGCAGATATTTTGCGATTTCTATTATTATTGCTTAGAACAGGAACAACAACATGCTAATGAAAAGGCACCCGCTTTTCATAAGAAATAATACTTGGGGTTCCCATTCAGATTATTTAACTGACGAATATGTGATCAATTTGTAATGTTGTTCTTGTAATGTAGCATTCCTGACCCTATAATGTGCTTTTAGCTAGTCTTCCCTTTTTGTTCCACTAGGGATTAATTATATTTTAGAAATTGGCAACCCTGTTCCTTAGTTACATATAATCACAAATGCAGCCTGGACGTTCATTCAAGCAAATTACAAGCACAAATTCTTCGGCTTGGGCCGTTTTCAGAGATCTTCTTTAACATTTTCGAGTGACCATTGATCAATTCTTTCTTTTTTGGGTTATTTCTTCAAAACCTGATTTTTTATTTAATTAATTCCATTGCACATACATTGGTTAGGAAATCTTGAACTAACTTCAATCCGAAATTTTACTGATCTTGGTATTCTTTATCTTTGTTTCATCGACGTTAAGGTTCCGTTTTCGACGTAGCAGTGTTGAAGAGATAACAAAGCCAGGATGCAAAAAGGTATTAAAGTGGTGATTCCTTTTGGAGACATCAACTTTGAACCGTTATTTCTCATTCATTCCTAGGAGTTAGGAAGCCATTTTTATATCGAAATGGAGCTTAATATTTTCTCTTTCTAATGAATACAGTGAACATAACTTTAGTTCTTGGAAATTATTTTACTGCATTTTCGAAGTAATTTAATTTTCCAGATTTTTTGCAGACTAAAGCAATTTTTCTCGTGAAGCGTCGGCCATATCATTCGATTCCACTATCAAATAGCTGGGGACCCTTTTTTAATTATTATGAAATCGCTCTTCGTTATAAAGAAATTAACAAAAATGTATGCGCAACCTGGATTTTGCCTACTTTTCCTAAATTTGACAAGCGACCACTTTAGCTCGAATGCAGCAATCGGGGCAACTAAAAAAGGGTCCCTGGGTATTTTTGTGTAAAACACGTCCAGTAAGTGGCAACCCTCTAGCTTGCATAGTAAATGCTCCACAATCGTTGGAAAAAATTGGTCATGTTTTTGCAAAAACTACATTTTTGTAACAGCAGCGTACGGGATAGCATTTAGAAGATTACGATGCCATGAATAATTGGACCCGACGAGACCTTCAAATTGACACCCTCAGTTTAATTTTAAGTCTTGCGTAACTCAAGATATGGCGGATTATTTGATTTCTGCAAAAATGACAAGTTTTCAACGCCAAAATAAGAAAATCAGCTATATCTCACTGTAGAGAAAAGCTAGAAAGGTGCTACAAAAAGCAAAAATGTAGAGCTTAAGGTGGTGATTCCTTTTAGAGACATCAATTTTGAACCGCTATTACTCATACATTCCTTGGAGTTAAGAAGCCATTTTTATATCAAAATGTAGCTTAACGTTTTCTCTTTCTAATGAATACAGTAAACTAAACTTTAGCTCTTTGAAATTATCTCACTGCATTTTTGAAGTAATTTAATTTTCCAGATTTTTTGCAGACTAAAGTAAATTTTTTCGTGAGGCGTCGTCCACATCATTCGATTCCACTATCAAATAGCTGGGGACCCTTTTTCCATTATTATGAAACCGCTCTTCGTTATAAAGAAATTAATTAAAATGTATGCGCAGCCTGGATTTTGCCTAATTTTTCCAACTTTGGCAAGCGACAACTTTAGCTCGAAAGCAGCAATCGGGGCAACTAAAAAAGGGTCCCTGGGTATTTTTGTGCTAAACACGTCTAGTAAGTGGCAACCCCCGATCTTGCATAGTAAATGCTGCACAATCGCTGGAAAAAATTTGGTCATGTTTTTGCAAAAACTACATTTTTTATAGTAGCAGCGTACGGGATAGCATTTAGAGGATCATAATGCCACGAATAATTGGCCCCGACGAGACCTTCAAACTGACACCCTCGGTTTAATTTTACGGCTCGCGTAGCTCAAGAAATGGCGGATTATTTGATTTCTGCAAAAATGACAAGTTTTCAACGCCAAAATAAGAAAATCAGCTATATCTCACTATAGAGAAAAGCTAGAAAGGTGCTTCAAAAAGCAAAAATATAGAGCTCAACAAGATCTTTCGAATGAATATAATGATAGCTATGCAGCTGTTGTCTAATTGTCAAAAATCGGCAAAAACGGCCCTGAACGGAGACGTCAAAGCTTTAAAGCGGGATTGCGCGGAGGGTTTTAGAATGCTAAAAGAACTTATTTTGGAAAGTTTCATCAAATTTCATCTTGATTTTAACCGTCAATCAACAATATGAGCCCAAAAGGAATCACCACCTTAACAAGATCTTTCGAATGAATACAATCATAGCTATGCAGCTACTGTCTAATTGTTAAAACTCGGCAAAAACTGCCCTGAATGGAGACGTCGAAGTTTTGAAGCGGGATTGCGCGGAGGGTGTTAGACTGCTAAAAGAACTTATTTTGGAAAGTTTCATCAAATTTCATCTTGATTTGTACCGTCAACCAATAATATGTGCCCAAAAGGTATCACCACCTTAATCTGTTAGCACGTTTCATTCAAGGGACAAAGAATTTTTAGTAAATATTTAATTTAATTTACGGACGTTCGAAGTTAGAGTACGCTGCTGAAGTTTGGTCACCTTATTTGTTTAGGTGGTGATTCCCTTTGATTACATTAACTTTGAACAATTATTACTTTATCACTAAAAATTCCTCATTTACTGGCCGTTTGCTTATTTTATTGATAACAAAATTGTTCCGACGTATTAGAGGCCGCTTTTGTATAAATGAAACTTAAAAATCTTATTTACAGCGAAATTTGGAGAAGTCCCGCCACATTAGATCGACAAAATTTCGGCCGACCCCCCCCCCCTAAAATTTTGAACCCCTGCCTGAATTTTTGTAAATTTTTAGCCAAAAATTTGAAAATTTTCAAAAAATTAGCGAAAAATTACTAAAATTCGCTTAATTACCTTAAAAATCGCTAAAAATAGCTGAAACTTTAGAGTATTTTCACTTTTTAGCGAAAAACCTATTTTTCGCCGACCCCCCCCCGAAAACTTTTTACCCCTGCCCACAAACATAGGTGTAACGGAGATTTGGGGTGGGGGAGGCTCAACCCCAAAGGTGTAAACGGTGATTTGGGGTGGGGGCGGCTCCCCCCCAACATTTTCGAGGGGGGCCCTCTGGCGACCCGCCCCCCCCCCCCAGGACCATCGTTTCCCTCATAGGTGTAAGGGGGGGGGGGGGGGGTTGGGGGGGGTAAAATTTTGAAAAAATTTTCAAAAATGTCCAAATTTTTGGCTTAAACTGTGTATTATTATGAGAAATACACGTTTTTAACTGTATTATGGATCTTATGACTCCAATATTGGACCGTATTTTGGACCCTGGAAACATGTTGGCAATCAAGTTTTTGAGTTTAAAACCACTGTCTAATGTTAAAATTTACTTATGGTTAGATGTTTTTCATCATTAGAAACTGCTGAAAATGCGATTTTTGGCATAAAAATAGAAAAAATTTTTTGGGGGAGGGTTGGGGGGGTCCTGGGGGGGGTTGGGGGCATAGGTGTACCTGGGGGGGGGGGTGGGGGGGGGGACCCCTCCCCCCAAATGGAAAAGTGCCGACCCCACCCACCAAATTTTGGTGGCCGACCCCACCCCCCCAAAGGGCCAAATCCCAAGACTCCACCCACCCAAATGTGCAGAACCCCACCCTCAAAATTTTGAAATTTTTTGCCTCAAAATTAGTAAAAATTCGAAATTTTTTGCAAAAAATCCAAGTTTTTTGAATAAATGAGCAAAAATGAAGAAATATTTTTGATTTTTACTTGGAAATAACGCTTTTATAAGCAAATTTGCGAATTTATTCTAAATTTTAGGCCAAAAAATTTTTTACCCCCCCCCAAATTCGATTTTTCCGAACCCCCACCCCACCTCAAAACGGCTGACCCCACCTAATTTCGGCTACCTCCACAACGATTTCTCAAGGTACACCTGTGGTTGGGGGGGGTCATAAGAGAACCCAGAAATGTTGGGGGGAGCCTCCCCCACCCCAAATTGCCGGTTACACCTATGGTTTCCCTGGAAATTTTGGTTGGGGGGGGCAAACTTCGAAAATTTGGTGGTCGACCCCCGAAATGTGATGCGGTACCCCCGAACCCCCCAAAAATTCGGACCTCAAAAATTCAAAAAATGGCTAAAAACGCGAAATTTTCTGTATTTAACGCTTATTTGTCAAAACAAGGCTTGTTCTTATCGTTTTTGGCGTTTTACCGTTTTAAACCGATTTTAAGCCAAAATTTGAGAAAAAATTTTCAAAAAATGACCCTTTTTGCTAATTTGCTTATTTTTGGCCCCAAAAAGTGCTGGGGGGTTCGGGGGGGTAGCAAAAAGTGGGGGGAGGGAGATTCAAAAAATCTGGGGTGGGGGGGTAAAGTTGGTCAGAAAATTTTTGGGGGGGATACCCCCCAACCCCCTCTAGGAAAACTATGCCCAGGACCCCCCAACATAGGTGTGTTCGGGGGGGGGGTGGGGGGGACCCCTCCCCCAAAATGGAGGGGTCGCAACGAACCTCTGGTTTTCCTTTGGGGGGGGGGGGGTTGGGGGGTAGCTCCCCCCCCCCAAAAAATTTTAGGCCAAATTTACCCCCCAGATTTTTTGACTTACCCTCCCCAAACTTTTGGCTACCCCCCCTCAAACCCCCAACGATTTTTGGACCCAAAAAGTTAGCTAAATTTGGCCGAAAAATGGTAATTTTTAAAATTTTTCTAAAATTTTTACCTAAAATCGCTTTAAAACGGTGCAAACACGCCTAAAACCTTAAAAACAAGCCTTATTTTGATGAAAAAAGTGCTAAATTACAGAAAATTTTGAATGTTTTGGCCATTTTTTCAGAACCGCAGAGGTCCGAATTCTAAAGGGGGGGGGGTGGGGGGGTACCCCCATCACATTTCGGAGGTCTGGCGAGATACACCCCCGAAATTTAAAGTTCCAGGGAAACTATGGTCGCGAGACCCTCCCCTAAAAAATTTTTTTCTACCCCTCCCAAATCGGCCTTCGGCCGACAACCCCCCCTAAAAATTTTCAGCCTACCCGGTTTGCAAGTTTTTAGCCAAAAGTTCCGAAAATTTTCAAAAAATTGAAAATTTGAAAAGTGCCTTATTACCTTAAAAATCGCTAAAAATTATTGAAAAATTGGAAAATTTTCAGTTTTAGCGAAAAACCGATTTTTCGCCGACCCCCTCGAAAAATTTTTCTTACCCCTCCCCAAATCGATTTTTTCGCGACCCCCCCCTCCCCCTTTTTTGCCAAACCCCCACCTACTTTTTTCAAACCCCCCCCACCCCCCGCGCCGCCAGCCGCCCCCCAACACTCCCAAAATTTTCATTTTTTATGCCAAAAATCGCATTTTCAGCCGTTTCTAATGATGAAAAACATCTAACCATATAAAGTAATTTTAACATTAGACATTGTGTTTAAACTCGAAAACTTGATTGCCTTCATGTTTCCAAGTCCAAAATAAGGTCAATATTGAGTCATAAGATCCATAATACAGTTAAAAACGTGTCTTTCTCATAATAATAAACAGTTCAAGCCCAAAATTTCGACATTTTTGAAAATTTTTTCAAAATTTACCCTAAAAATACCCAATTTTTGGCCATTTTTCGTCCCCGTCAAAAGTTTTGGGGAGGGTTGGAAAAAGGCTTGGGGGGGGCTTCCCCCCCCCCCAACACCCCCTCCCTCCCCACCTTACACCGATGCTCAACCCTCCCAACATTGTCTGGGGGGACCCCTCTGGCGAACCCCCCCCCCCCAACAAAACCCTCCCCAAAAATGTTTTCTATTTTTATGCTAAAAATCGCATTTTCTGCCGTTTCTAGCAACTATTCCACATGTAAGTCATTTTATCATTAGACAGTAGTTCTAAACTCGAAAATTTGATTAGTAACATGTACTTCCATCCAGTCTAAAATAAGGTCACTATTGAGTCTGAAAGTCCATAGTACAATTAAGTATGTTTCTCACAATAATAACCACTTTAAGACAGCAATTTGGACTTTTTTGATTTGATTTTTGCAAAATTTACCCAACTGCGGCGCGACTACTTTTCCCCCGCCAGTTAGGGGGGACACTGTCCGTATGCCCCCCCCCAAAACGTTTTGGGGAAGGGTTGAAAAAGGGCTGGGAAGGGCTACCCCTCCAACCCCCCCCCCCCCCCTTACACCTATGGGTCCCCCCAATCACTCCTTCGTTACCCCCCAGATTTTTTGCCCATTCCCTCCTTTGATGGGGGTGGTGGTCTTCGTGGCGCCCTTCTCATAGTTTCCACTGGAAGTGGGCGGTTAACCCCCCAATTTTGACCAACTTCCCCCCCCCCCCCCAGATTTTTGACATACCCTCCCCCAAATTTTGGCTACCCCCCCCCCCCGAACCCCCTCTCCCACAGCGATTTTGGACCCAAAGTTAGCTCAATTTGGCCAAAAATTGGTCATTATGTTTGAAAATTTTTCTAAAATTTTGACTTAAAATCGCTTTAAAACGGTGCAAAAACGACTAAAACGTAAAAATGAGGCCTTATTTTGAGAAAAGTGCTAAATTACAGAAAATTTTGCATTTTTTTGGCCATTTTCGAAAATTTCTGAGGTCCAAAATCTGGGAGAGATTGGAGTGGGGGGTACCCCCATCACATTTCTTGGGTCGACCACCAACCTTCCAAAATTTACCCCCGCCCCCAGACCCAAAGTTCCAGGGAAACTATGCCCCTCCCTACTTTTTTTCAAACCCCGGCCCCCACTTATATATTTCACCAGCCACACCTATGCCCAGAAACGGTAAATATGTGGAAACAAATGCCTTCGCATTGGCAAAAGCTTCGACCGTTTGGCGAAATTGTCCGAAATTTTGGTGTAACGTTACAGTCGCCAATTTTTTGCTATTCTCCAAAAAAAGTGTAATTACACGCGTTTTCGAGCTAAAAACAATGGTTTAACGCACTGCCGGATCCAGGATGTCGTGACGGGGGGGGGCGGTATAATTGCCCCAGCGGTGTCTGGGGGCGCGGAGCCCCCCAGAAGTTGAAGAAATTTTTTGTTTTGCAATAAAATCGGGAAAATTTTTTCAAAAATGATAGAAAAATAGCTATTTTTTGCTGCTGAGCTTAAATATTAACAATTTTAAACTCAATTTAAGCTTTAAATATCTAAAAATCCATAAAAATGTGTAAAGATCCGGCGCAGCCGGAAAAATTTTTCAAAATTTACCCTCATAACCCTATTTTTCCGGGCACTTTAAAGTTCTGGGGGGGGGGAGGCCCGAATCCTGGGGGGGGGGATTCTGGAGGGGGCGACCCAAGTCTGGGGGGAACGAAATTATGCGGGGGGTGCCCCCCCCCCCCCCTGTAGGGAAAAGCCAGGTGGAGGGAGTAACCCCCATTGCCCATTTTTAGCCCCCCCCAGAAATTTGTTTTAATTAGAGCCCCCCGCACCAGCGCCCACTTTCATCTCCCCCCCCACTTTTTTGGGGGTCGCCCAAAAGTGTCGAGAAATTAGGTTTTTGACGTCAAATTTTCAAAAATTTTTCTCAATTTTTAGCTAATTTATGGACTTATAAGTTAATTTTAAGCTAAAAAACAGCGATTTTTTTGTGTTTTTACCTAAAACATGCTAATTTTTCACTAAAACTTTTATTTCTGCCTTGGACTCCCCCCACTTCAAAAGCTCCAAAAAATGCCAGGAGGGTGCGAAAATTGGCCCAAACTTATGCATTTTTAGGGCAAATTTTGCAAAATTTTTCATCAAAAGTTCAAACTTTTGGCTTAACGTGTTTATTATCGCGAGCAATACACGTTTATAACGGTTTTATGGACTTCTAGACTGAATATTGACCTTATTTTGGACTTAGAAACATGTTGGCAATCAAGTTTTCAAGTTTAAGGCCACTGTCTAATGTTAAAACTACTTCATGATTTCATGTTTTTTATTTATTAGCAATGACACAGAAAGCAAATTTTGTAAATAAAATAGAAAAATTTTTTTGGGGGAGGTTTGGGGGGGGTCTAAAAATTGGCCCCCCCCCAAAATTCCGGAGGAGGGGGGCCACCCCCCCCCCCCCAACCAAAATCCCCGCCCCGTTACGCCTATGATTTGGGGTGGGGTGGGGGCAAGGCCGCACCCAGGGGGGTTCAAGGGGTCTACCTAGACCCCCCCTTTTGGGATGACAAAATGGAAAATTTTTGCTATGTTTATAGCAAAAGCAGCTATTTTAAAAAATCAATTCACTTTTTGCAAGAAATAAACGTCCAATGTATAGCCATTGGGGGGGGAACCCACATTTTCGGATTTTGGCTGGAACTTTTTTATTATAAGGGCTGGATGAGAACTTTATATATATACCATCGTACTTGGCGTACTTAGATCTATCTTTTAAGCCCATTTGCACTTCTCTAGGTTGTACCGTTAGGCCGGGATAATGCAAAAAGTAGCGGGGGGAATAAACCCAAATGGGGGGAAAACCCACCCCTCACAGGTCTCAAAAATTGTCGTAGCCCTATTCTGACATTTCCGGTGTAAAATTCAACTCTTTTTAGGTATATATCAATCAAAAAAACCCGATCCAGGTACCTTTTTTGAGTTTTCATGTGCCATTGAAAATGCGGCATCAAACGGTCAGGTTTCATAAAGTTTAACACATAAACATAGGGCAATTTTTGAAAAATGCCACAAACGATGTATATAATTTGATAAAACTTATTAGTCTATCGTGTAGAGTAGAGAATGGTTTTTTACGTTCATTTGGCTGTTAAAATTCACAATTGGACCTGTCCTGTGTCCTCCAGTGCCGAAATGGCACTTTCAGGGTTTTTGTCCCCTAGCTAGCCAGGGAAGCAAAATTATCCAAATCTGACACCATAGGATGATGCAGCGTCCTCGATAGTACCGTGCTATAGTTGCAGCGTCCTCGATAGTATCGAATTGTTTCCCTGTTTGTTTGTTAAAAAATTTTTCAAAAAAATTGGGTGGGTTTTCCCCCCGAAGTGGGTTTTCCCCCGCCACATTTGGCAATGTGCCAGAACAATGGTGCGTGGGAGCAATCTAATTTTGGCTGTGTGCAAAGAGGAAGACTTGCCATCATTGCAGATATTTGCAAAACTTTTCTAGCCCAGCCAAGGCAAAAGTTACATCGGTCCAAACTTTTGCAAAATTTTGGCGTGGTTGGACCAAAAAGTACAAAAAAGTAGCTCTTAATCACTAATGCAAACAAAGGGTTTCATATGAAAGTCTTGCCAAAGTCATATCACAGTCGCTCCAAAGAGGGATATTTGGCAGTGACGGGGCCCATTTCTTTGGCGTGTACGGTAGGTGTCATTTTCAGAATGTCATAAAATGAGCTGCATTAGTGAACCAAATGACTTGATCTTTGCATACGTAGGTAAGAAAGAGTCGCGCTTTCTGCTGCTATGTTTTAGAACTCATAGCTCGAACCCTTGGTCCAGGAGGCGGATGGGTTCCCCCTCCCAAAAGGGGATGGGTCCCCCCCATGGCTATATATACTGTTTTTGGGCAAAAATGCAAAAATTCTTCAACTTCTCGGCCCCCCCTTTTCAAAATCCTAGGTGCGGGCCTGGCCCTGGGTGGGGGTATATATATAAAAACTTTATCCCCTCTACGCAGAAAATTAGGGGAGGTTTGGGGGGGTAATGTCCCCGCTTTTTTCCAAACCACACTGGAAAAAGTCTGGAAAAAATTTTCTGCTCTGAGAATTTGTTGGAGTTTTTCCAGGATTTTTCAGCAGCTTGAAAAATGTCTGAAAAAGTCTGGAAAAATTTTTCCAGAGCTTATCCAGACTTTTACAAAGCATTTTCCAGATCTGGAAAAAGTCTGGAAAATGTCCGAACAAACTTTGGAGATTTAGTATATATGTCAGCTTTTTTTCGGATTTTTTCCACTTTTTTAGGCCTTTTCCAGATCTGGAAATTTCTCGAAAATGCCTAATATCCGGAAAAACAGACGTTTTTCCGACCCTTCCCTACTTTTTTCAAACCCACAAAACACACTAATGGGACCAAAGCAAAAAAATCGACCCCCATCTAAGCATAGTTTCACCGGAAATTTTGGTTGGGGGAGGGGGTAAGCAATCACTGAAAATTTGGTGGTCGACCCACGAAGTGTGATGGGGTACCCCCTCCGAACCCCTGGCTTTTTCCTACAGGGGGGAGGGGGCGGCCCCCAGAATTTCGCCCCCCCCCCCGACTTGGGTCGCCCCCCCCCCAACCGCCCCCCCAGGATTCGGGCCTTCCCCCAGAACTTTTTTATGTGCCCGGAGAAATAGGGGGTTTTGAGGGGTAAATTTTGAAAAATTTTTCCGGCTTCGCCGGATTTTTAGACATTTTTAAGCATTTTCAGCTATTTTGGCTTAAATTTAGGTTAAAAATAGTTAGTATTTTGCTCAGTAGCAAAAAATAGCTATTTTCAAGCATTTTCGAAAAACTCTCCCCCCCAGACCTGGGGGACCTAGACCCCCCCCCCCCCCCAGAAATTTTTTGCCTAGGAAAAAGCCGGAACCCCCCCCCCCCCCCCCCCCCCCCCCCCCCACCCCCCCCCCCCCCCCCCCCCCCCCCCCCCCCCCAAATTGGGAATTAAAAACTTTAAATTTTTTGGAAGGAAAATTTTTCGCGACTGCGCCACGTTTCTAGCTGAATTTTTAAAATTTTCGCGCCCGTGGCGGTTCTCAAGCTGACTTTTTAAAAACATTTTTACTCCTGCGGCGGTTTTCCAGCTGAAGTTTTAAATTTTTTCTTGCCTGCTTTCTCTATCTATAAATAGATTTTTATTTTTTCCCGCCCTCGGCGCTTTTTTGGCTCAGTTTTTTTTAAATTTAACTATTCCGAATTCTTGTCACCAGCAGCGCAGAAAGTTTTGTTGAGAATACTGGTTACGCCCTGAACCAAAACATATATATATTTATATATACTACTATATATCATAGGGGTCGCGGCATGTCTGTGAAGTTTCAGCCCCGTATACTTACCGTTAAAAAGTTGCGCCCCGGACCGGTTATGGCGGCAATGTTTTTTTTTCGGTTTCTCCTATTTGATGGTTGTATTGCACATAATGTTCGCTTTCCGTGATCTGCAGCGGTGGGCCAACCTAAAAGGGCTATGGGGTCTAGTAGTACCCTCTAAAGAATTTAAGAATCACAACTTTTTTTGCGCAGCAACTGCGCCACAGCGCCGCGAGGTGGCGCCGCAAAGTCGGCTCGAAAAGCAGACCATGCTGTGGTGCGTCGCTCAGGTCGATCTTTACGAGCTGGAGCAGAATTCTTTTTATATTCAGAAATGCTACATCCATGAACTACTTCGCGGTCCAGGTTGCGTTTCTCTATCACTTCCCTAGCTACCACAGTGGCCCGTCAAAAATGGCGAAAATTCGAAAAATGAAAAATCGAAATTTCTCGCTATCTATATATTTAACTTTAAAAGCTCATCTTCCATACAATGGTTTTCTGGCACGGAGAATCGATTCCCGCAGTCAGTTTTACCGTCAGACCCGCCCATCTTGCTGGGCTGGTTCCACTTTGCCGTCGGGAGGGTCAAGTCGGAAACCGCGGGTCAAGTTGGAAACCGCTTCCTGGAGGTCCATAGTAGGCTCTACCTGCCTCTCAAAACTTTGTCTATAGGGGTTTTCTGGTGTGCCCAGCTCATTCCCGGTATTGGTTTTGACGTCCGACGTACCTATTTTGCTGGACTGGTTCTACTTTGCCGTTTGAAGGGTCAGTCGGGTGGGAGGGTCAAATGGTCGAAAATAAAGTTCCTCAAAAGTGGTCAAATTTGGTATCAAATGAAAGCCCTAAGTGAGCTGAGCAACTTTTGTCATAGAACTGCACTTCCCAAAGTGGCTGTAGAGGGCTGTGGTGGGGTAGGGTGGGGACTTAAGCGATTTTGGGTCAAAAAGAAAATTTTTCAAAAGTGGTAAAATTTGGCATCAAATGAAAGCCCTAAGTGAGCTGAGCAACTTTTGTCATAGAACTGCGTACCCAAAGTGGCTGTAGAGTGCTGTGGTGGGGTGGGGTGGGGACTTAGGCGGTTTTGGGTCAAAAATGAAATTTTTCTAAAGTGGTATATAAAATTTGATATCAAATGAAAGCCTAAGTGAGCTGAGCAACTTTTGTCATAGAACTGCATACCCAAAGTGGCTGTAGAGTGCTGTGGTGGGGTGGGGTGGGGGCTTAGGCGATTTTGGGTCAAAAATAAAATTTTTCAAAAGTGGTATATATACGTATCAATAGGTGGTGTTTTATTCTAGGGAATTTTTCTTCGGGGGCTCGTTGGGGGGGCGAGTCATTCTTGCTTGGGGGGGGGGGTGGCGAAATTTTTCTAAATTTTTCTAAAAATGTGCTAAAAATTGCGCTAATTTTAGAGTAATCTCCAATAAAGTTCCGGCGAAGTCGGGAAATGTTTGAATATTTGGCCTTCTGAGCGATTTTTTCAGGGCGACAGTTGGTACCAAAAGGGCCACCTACTTTTTTTGGGGGGGTGAACGATTTTGGGGGAAGTGTTGTTATGGAGGGCTGGCATTTTTTTAGTGGGGGGGCCCACTTTTCGGAGCCCCCCACTTTCGCCCCCCCCCCACTTTTCGGCAAGCCCCACCCACTTTTCTGGGGGTCGCCCAAAAATGTCAAAAAATTAGAATTTGATGTCAATTTTTCAAAGCTAATTTATGGACTTATAAGCTCATTTTAAGCTTAAAAACGGCGATTTTTTGCGTTTTTACCTTAAAAATGCTAATTTTTCGCTAAATATTTCGGTATATTATACCTTTGGCTCGCCCTTCCCCCCACTTCCCCCTCCCTGGGGGGGGGGCGGGGGGCGAAACTTTCAAAACCCTAAAAATGCCGATTTTTGCAAAAATGAGCTAAAAATTGGTATTTTTTGTGTATTTGACACTTAGAAAAGCAAAAAGTTTTCAAAAATGCCAGGTTTTATATAAGCTAAAAATAGCCATTTTTACGAAAAAATCTCTTTTAGGAAACATTTTTTAAATATTGCCTATTTTTGGCAAAACTTTGGGCTCCCAAAAAATCCTGGGGGGGGAGCAAAAATCCGGGGGGGGGGGAGATTCCGGGGGGGGGCACCCCCGCCCCTTCGTTAAAAAATACCCTACATACTGAATGAATCGCTCTTTCTGCTGTGGAGCTCATAGCTCCAACCTATGGCTCAGAAGCATAGGTGTAACGGAGATTTGGGGTGGGGGGCCATCTCCCAAGGAATTTTGGGGGCCCCCACTTTTTAGACCCCCCCACGACCCTTCCAAACCTCCCCCCCAAAAATTTTTCTATTTTTATGCTAAAAATTGCATTTTCAGCCATTGCTGCTTCCAAAAACATTCAACCATGAAGTATATAAGTTTGACATTGGAGTAGACAGGGGTTTAAAACTCGAAAACTTGATTGGCAACATGTTTCTAAGTCTAAAATAAGATCAATATTGAGTCAGAAATCCTTAAAACCGTTAAAAACGTGTATTTCTCACAGTAATGAACACTTTAAGCCAAAACTGTGGACTTTTTTGAAAAATTTTGCAAACTTTACCCTAAAAATGCCCAATTTTCGCGCCTTCGGCGCGACTACAAGTTGGGGGGAGGCCGGGGGCCCCCAAAAATTTTTTGGGGGGTTTGGAAAAATGGCTGGGATGGTGGGAGGGTTACCCCTCCCCCCCCCCAAATTACACCTATGCTCTGAAGTCGGGTGGATTTGCCTTTCCCCTGGGTTTATTTTAGGGGAAAAAGTGGGGATGGGGAGAGTGGGGGGAGCCACCCTGGTGGGGGAGGTCCAAAAGTGGGGGGAATAAAATGGCCTGAAAATTCCAAAAATGCAGTAAAAAGTCTTTTTCCTACACGTACTGCTAAAAACTATGCTAAAAAGTGCTCGCAAATTAAGTTTGAGAACCAAAATATATCTAACGCGGCGGGAAAAAACCCAAATTTTCGAATTTTGGCTGTAACTTTTTTATTAAGCGACAAATCGAAAATCTAACGATAACTACCATGAGGCCTTGCGAAGAGCTTCAAGATGTGCCATAAAACGTCTCTCTATCACTTACGGTTGGTGAGAAATTTTCGACCAAACCGATGGGAAAAAACCCAATGCGGGAAAAAACCCATGGGCGGGAAAAAAAACCCAGCCGAATTTTTTGCTGCAAGCATGCCAGAACGGTTTTGACTATACCATTCGAAAGCGCGGGTCATTTTTAGTACATCTGAATCATAAAATATCAATATTTTTGCAAAAAATCATGTAAAATTGACTTTTCAAAATTTCGTATGTTTAACACGTAAACATAGGCAAATTTTGGAAATTTTTGAAATTTGCTTAATTTCTGCAGTTTAAGCATCCTATCACATAGAAAACGTGTTCTTATTGCATTTAAAGTCAAACCCGACCTATTTTAGTGAAAAATTAGCGGTTTTTGGCGAAATTTGAAAATTTGGCTTGAAATGGCACCATCTCAGATTTTGGCAACCTGGACCTCACATCGAAGGTCGAACCTAGGTAAAATCTATACCAAATTAATCAGGAGGCTCTACTGAGCTAAGAAATGCATGAATTTTTCCTTTGCTGCTAATGGTTAGTAAAAAATTTCATTTTGAAATTTGGGTTTTTTCCCGCACATGGGTTTTTTTCCCCGCCGAGTCTAGGTCACCCCCAGGTCGCACCACAGGTATTAGAGCCAAATGGCATGCACCATCGTGAAGTTCGAGACATATCCTCTGTGAAACTGTAATCCGTTTTGGGCTAAGTCTTTCCAGTAGTTCAGGGTGACCCCCAAAGGTGACCCTGCCTGACCCCCATGTTGGGACCAAAAATTCCAAAATTTTCAAAGTCCCAAAAAATTTGCTGAGAGGCAGGGGAAACTACAATAATACACCCTCTAGGGTAGTTTTGGACGCTCTTTAAGATAGGCTATTAAAATCCGATCTAGCTCATATGGGTGACTCACACTGGCGATGGGTTTTTTCCCGCATATCGGATTGGGTTTTTTTTCCCGCCGCGCTATATATAGTCGATTTTAGACAAAGAAATTCCGGCGTAGCCGGAAAATTTTTGAATATTTTGACCAGAAATCCTTAAAATTTGGCATTTTCTGGGCACCTTATATATAACGTATGTAGTGAGTGGCGGCAGTAGCGTAGATACAAAAAGTTTTCAGGGGGGGGGGGCGGTGTTGACCGAGGACTTTTGAGGGGAGGGGGGGTAAAATTTTCTAGTTTTGCGTAACATACACACTGCGTATTATACTGCAAGTTGTCCTATAAATTCAAAAGCCTTCTATGGTTCATGTTTTCGACTTGTTACAACTAAGCTAAATCCTAAGCGAAAGCTAAATTCCTAGCGAAAGCTAAATCCTAAGTCCCAAATGGGGGGTCCGGGGGGCGGAGCCCCCCAGACCCCAGAAGTTGAGAAAATTTTTAAATTTCGCCATTATATAAGCGCTATTGAAACATTTAATTCTTTATAAATTATTTATTAATTGACTAACAACATTTTGTACCTTATTTACTATTTTCTACGTTTACTGTCTTGTCCGAAAACTGAAACTATTAGGAACTCATTAAGATTAGCTATATATTAGCTCCCATTAAGAACTGCGTATTCTGATCATATCAACCAATTATGCCAAGGCTGAAGATGTTGGGAATAATAACGCAGATAACAGCAAAACTGCCAAGCAACTTATATATATATACAAACATTTGTTAGCAATTAGCATGTTTAATGAAAAATAATAATTTTGATAATCTAAATAACCAACATTTTTTTATTGGTGTAGAAAATGCATCAATGTTGAGCTAATTTGAAGCATTAATGTATAATTTGTGTATGTTTCTAGTAAAGTTAAACGCCAGCGCTCCGCGCGGTATTAAATATTTTCTTTTGCCCAATTTGCCCCCCACCCCCCATCTACGCTAGTAAGTGGAGGGAAGCCCAAAAAAGTGGGTGTGGGGCCGAGTGGGAGGGCTGGGTTGGGCGAGACAGAGATTTCACCGAGACCGAGACTGGCCAAGTCTCGGCGTTTGGGCGAGACCGAGACCGAGACTAGCAGTTTTTAGCTTAAACTTAATTTCTTCCAGTTTTTGAGGCTTACGCCCAGCATTACGGACTTTAGCACATAAACACACGGTTTCCGCACCTCTTGCTAATTTTCGCTACATTGACCTAAAATTTTCGCTGAAATAAGTGCAGTAAAAATAGTCTTTTTTACACGTACTGCTATAACTACGAATGCTAAAAAGTGCTCAAAAATTAAGTTTGAGTACGAAAATATATAGACAATTTTAGACAAAAAATTTCGGCGACGCCGGGAAATTTTTGAAAGTGTTGACCCAAAATCCTTAAAATTTGGCATTTTCTGGGCACCTTATTTATAGCCCAAAAAGCCCAAAAGCGGGGAAGCCCAAAAAAGTGGGGGTGGGGCTGAGCGGGGGTGCGTGGGGGAACCCAAAAAGGGGGTCCTCCCCCCCCCCAGCAAAGTAAACCCAGCTCCTCCAAGTGGGTGGGTTTTTCACCACATGGCTATAATCCATAAGAGGTAGAATGTGATACAACTACGGCCTCCCTCCAGCTAATGCACTTATTACAATAAAAATAATGCAGTTGTTTTTTGCGTATATATGGAGGTCTATATATATCCATTATATGGGTATATGCATACGTACAGTATATGGTGATTGATCACGATTTCTTCATTAGATCGTCAATTCTAAGTATTACTTGTACATACTAGAATGCCGGCGGTTCGTGGTGATGGTATGCGAGGTCTTGCTGTCTTCATTTCTGACATAAGAAATTGTAAGAATCCTGTCCTTCTATATGATTAGATGATTAAGAGTCATGGGTTATCGCGGGAGCGATGATCAGTCCCGTAGCCAGGGTATTTTTTTACCGGGGCCCCGAAATTGACCTCCCCCCCGAAAATGCCTTCCCCCTGAAACCGCCTTCCCCCCCGAAATCGCCCCCTCCCGGGATTTTTTGGAGGACCAAAATTTTGCCAAAAGTATATATGCAAATTTTAAACAATTCGCCGGAGCTTTTTCCTTAAAAATGGCTATTACTTTTTTGCGTTTCACCTTGCAAAATACGCCAAAAATACCATTTTGGCTAATTTTTGAAAAAACCCCCCCCCCCCCGGCCCGCCTTCCCGGGAAGCCCCCTCCCCCCGGAAAAAACCCTAAAAAATACCCTGAACCGGACCGGTCACAAATGGTCAAAGTTTGAAAATTTCAAAAAAGTCAAGTTTGCTATCAAATGGAAGCCCTCGAAAAATTTTTTAAAGGTTTAAATGCAACAAAGCCATTTTGCTTCTCGATGCCATCACCTAGGCTGTTTTCTGTGAGCAATACGTACCTGCTGAAATTCTTGTCGATGTCGATGAATATACAGAAACCTATAGTAGTTTATAAAGCTTGACACAAATGTCAAAATTGACCTAAAACTGCATAGCAAGTATATATATACGTGTTTGGTTCATGTGTATAAACTGCTTAGGCGGTAGTTCGTTCTCTTTGTTTACTATATAACTCTACATGAAAAGCGCTACAGCGGAAAAATGCTAGAAACAAGTGGGGAAAAATATCCTAGACGGGCATGCAGGATGTAGAATACGGAAAAGGGGAAAATGCCAATAGATATATATTTTATGAAAATGATAGAAACTAGGTTCCGCGCGGAATAGGGAACGCAGTTGGGTCATGTTGCTGCGTGGAACAGGAATTTCTCCGTCCTTCCTATTCGCGTAAACTGCGGAAGTGAGATCCCTGTGGTTCGCTTCAGAAGAGTTAATCTATTCTCTAATGAAAAAGGGTTATATACTTGTTGTTGTTGTTGTTGTTGTTGTTGTTGTTGTTGTTGTTGTTATTTCCGGACTACTCAGCCAAGAGGCTATATGAGGGCGGTAACCTTGGTCTCTCTAGCTAGTACGTATGACTCTCGCTTCGTCGCCTGAATGCTGTCCCACAATGGGAAGCTGGAGCAGACACCTTCTTGGCCTTTCGGCTCCGGTAGTAAGACATCCATTAACTGCTCATACGCAAGGTAGAGGAGCACAGCATTTTTCGACACTCCAAGCCCCAAGCGCAGATGGGTTGGGATCAGAGACAAACCCGGAAAGTTGTGTGATCCATTTTGAGTACATGACTCGTTTGCACCCAACACTCCCTCGCAGGAGGTAGGCGGACCACATTGCAGAAGTGCTGGTATATCCCAAGGGGGTACCTTCCACCGGGTACTCCACGCCCTACTCTTGACGATAAGTGGATTAAGGGTTCTTTAGCGTGCACTACCCCCAGCAAGGCAGCACACGGGCCCACCAATTTAACGCCTCATCCGACCGGCGGAGCAGTGACCTGTGTTTCTTGCTTAAGGAAACAA
Organism: Trissonchulus latispiculum; assembly: GCA_030248195.1. Classification (NCBI taxonomy): domain Eukaryota; kingdom Metazoa; phylum Nematoda; class Enoplea; order Enoplida; family Ironidae; genus Trissonchulus; species Trissonchulus latispiculum. Next base: position 22,092 of record JASAND010012385.1, read on the forward strand.
TGTAGCGTCATTATGGCTAAGGCGGGAATGGAACCTCGGACCTTTCGATCCGAAGTCCGGCGCCTTAACCATTCGGCTAAACGGTCAGGGTATATACTTCTTAGTGGCTACTTTCATGATAAAAATCTGTTTCCAATTTTATGGTCCCACCATCCGTGCGTGTGGAGAGTAAATAGAGATGTGCCTTTATTAATAATAGTTTCACCGGTAACGAGATGCTAGATTCATTCTCATTTATTCCAATATCTTAGTATATATTACTAGTAGTGATGGGCACCGGATGTTTTTTCATATCCGGATATCCGCCTATTCCAAACTTAGCTTCAAGAAAATTTTTCGATTTCGCAGTTAAACTTTTATTTTTTTGTCAAATTTTCGGTATACTCTGTGAATTTCTATCATAAAGCCAAGCCTCAACCTTGGTTTCAAAAATAATTTCAACGAAATTTTTGAAAAATATTTAAAATTTTTTGAAATTTTTGTCAGAAATTTGCTAATTTTTCGTTACTTTGTCTGAAATGTACACGGATATCTGGATATTTTTCTCAAATCGGATATATATTATCCGGATATCCAGTGCCAATCACTAATTACTAGTACTGTTTTGCACGTTAGATCAGTTGAAGCCGTTCTGGTATATATATATACGTTGTACTAATTTATGGTAGTTTCTCCATTTCAGCCTTTAAGCTGCTCGTGCTCAACAGTTCACGCGAATAGGAAGGACGGAGAAAGAGCTTGTTCCACGCAGCAACATGACCCAACTGCATTCCCTATTCGGCAGTGAACTCTAGTTTATATCATTTTCTGCGCTTACTGCCTTCCCTATTCGGCGCGAAAGCTAGTTTAGTTTTTATCATTTTCAGCGTCTACTGCATTCCCTATTCGGCGCTAAATCTAGTTTCTATCATTTTTAGCGCCGACTGCATTCCCTATTCGGCGCTAGCGTCGACTGCCATATCTATTGGCATTTTTCCGCCCTCCCTCTTTCCCTATTCTACATCCTGCATGCCCGTCAAGGGCATTTTCCCACTTGTTGTCATTTGCACGACTCTTCCATGCAAATTACTATTTGCACTATTTTTCTGTGCAGATTACGATTTGTACGCGACATATAGAACTATATATATATGTATCATACGCATTTATATATATATATACTGTAACGTATATGTACATATATACACATACGCGTATAAATTAGGGTGCCTCTGTGTTCGTTCATGTACATATATACATATACGTATATATATATATATATTATTCATATATATATATATATATACGTATATATTATATATGTACATATTTATACGCGTATGTGTGTATATGTACATATACGACCACATTATATATATATATAAATGCGTATATTACATATATATATAATTCTATATGTCGCGTACAAACACAGAAAAATAGTGCAAATAGTAATTTGCATGGAAAAGTCGTGCAAATGACAACAAGTGGAAAATTGCAACAAAACAAACATTGTCGGAGATAAAATTTGGGAAAGAGTGGAGAAAAGAAAATGCATTTTTCCAGGCAAATGTAGAAGCATTTGAAAATATTAGAAAATGCAGTCGACACCCAAAATTATCTCAAGTAGATTTGGCTTTGACTATGCAGTACTGTAGACGCTGAAAATGATAAAAACTAAACTACCTTGCGCGTCTGCGTAGAAAGGCAGTAAGCGCAGAAAATGACTGTAAACATGGATTTCACTGCCAGATAGCGAGTACGGTAAGTTCATGTTGCTACGTGGAACAAGCTCATTCTTTCACATTCGCAGTGGGTGTGACATTTTTGAAGCATGATCAGCAGAAACTTTGAAATGGAGAAACTCACCGTTTTCTTTTTTTTTTTCCCTCTCTATGCCAGAACGGCGACAACTGATCTAACGTGCAAAGCTGTACTAATGCAATTAGTGATTGGCACTGGATATACAAAACCCATGGGTGGGGTTTAAGAAAAATATCCATAATGTCATTTTGTTTTTTTTTTTTTGTAACAACGAAAAATTAAAAAATTTCGAGTAGAAATTTCAAAAATTTTTAAAATATTTTTCAAAAATTCGTTGAAATTACGAAAGAAACCAAGGTTGAAGCAATAACAACATGATAGAAATTCACGGAAATATACCGAAAATTTGACAAAAAAATAAAAGTTTAGCATACTGTAGTACAAGTTTGGAATGAGATATCCGGATAGCTTAATCGATATATACTAATAAGATATTGGAATAAATGAGAATGAATCTAGCATCTCGTTACCGGTAATTGTGTAACAAAGGCACATCTCTGTACTCTCCACGCAGATGGTAGGTTTTGAAATTTGGAAATAATTTTGTCATGAAAAAATTACCCTGACCGTTTAGCCGAATAGTTAGAGGCGCCAGTCCGAGTTTCACATTACTGTATTTTCAATTGACCTTTACATTAGCAAACGAAACACGGAGTCACTGCTCCGCCGTGGAACGTTGTAGTCACATCTTGGGGCTGTAATCCACTTATCGTCAAAATTGCCAATTTGCCGAGTTCTCCCGTACTGTAGTGGGTCCACCACGTGAGGTGTTGAGGTGCAAGCGAGTCGTAAGCACTTCAAATGGGTCGCACAGTACCCATCACCTTGGAGTGAAAATGCTGGTTCGCTCTTACCTTGCGTATGAGCAGTTAATAGTGTCTTGCAGGAATTGCCGAAACCAGAGGTGTGCTCCGAAAAACTTCCAGCTGGACGGCAATTTCCGGTTTTGACAAGCGGGAAGTGCCACGTGCTAACTAGAGAGACGGGTTGCCGCCCTCATATAACCTCTTGTCAATAACAACAACAACAGTTGTAAGTATGTAACTACTTCATTAGAGAATGGATTAACGCTTCTGAAGCGAACCGTCAGGATCGCTTCCGCGGTTGCGAATAGGAAGGACGAGAAGACGTCTGTTCCACGCAGCAATGACAACCGTTTATATTCCGCATGAACCTGGACCTGTCATTTTCGCAAAATACCGGCATTTTCCCTTTTTCCGTATTCCATCCTGCATGCCCGTCTAGAATTATTTTCCCCGCTACGTTTCTGGCATTTTTCAGCAACTTTTCATGTAGAGTTATATAATAAACAAAGAAATTGCCGCACAAGCGGTTGTACACATGAACCAAACACGCGCGCGCGCGCTATGCAGTTTTAGATCAATTTGGTTATTGAAAATCAGCAAACACTGTAGATTTCTGTATACACTTGTTCATCGACATCATTTAAATTTCGGCGGAAATTGCTCACAGAAAACAGCTGCAGATTGATGTCGGCGGGAAACTGAAAAAAAAAACATTTTGTAGAAATTGCCGAGAAATTTCCATTTGATAGCAAACTTGACTTTTGCAGGGCACCAACTGACCGATTTATGACCGGTCAATTCAGGTATTTTTTAGGGTTTCGAAGGAAGGCGGAGGGGGGGGGGGGGGATTTTTGCAAATATGAGCCAAAATGGTATTTTTGGCGTATTTTACAGGTGAAACGCAAAAAGTAGCCATTTTTGGGAAAAAGCTCCGGCGAATTGTTTAAAATTTGCATATATACTTTTAATAAAAATTTTGGTCTCAAAAAATCCCGGGGGAGGGGCGATTTCGGGGGGGAAGGCGGTTTCAGGGGAAGGCATTTTCGGGGGGGAGGTCAATTTCGGGGCCCCGATAAAAAAATACCCTGGCTACGGGACTGATCATCGCTCCGCGACCGACACATGATCGTAAATCATATAGAAGGACAGGATTCTTGCATTTCTTATGTCAGGAAATGAAGACGGCGCGCAAAGCACCATCACCGCAACCGCCGGCGTTGTATGTGCAAGTAATACTTAGAATTGACGATCTAATGAAGAATCCTGCCTACTGTACGTATACGTACCCTTGTAATGGATATATAGACCTCCGTATATACCTGCATTATTTTATTGTAATATTGGCAACTTTAGAGATGTAGTTGTATGCATTCACCTAAACACATGGACCATAACTCGGGGGAAACTGGGTTTACTTTTGCTGGGGGGGGGGAGACCCCTTTTTAGTTTTGCACCTGTCCCCGCTTTTGTTTTGAGCTTATGGGTGCCCAGAAAATGCCAAGTTTGGGTCAACACTTTCAGATTTCCCCGGCATCTTGAAATTTTTGTCTAAAGTATCTATATATTTTCGTACTCAAGCACCAATTTTTGTTTTTAACATTATTAGTTATAGCAGTACATTGTAAAAAGACTATTTTACTGCACTTAGCTCGAGCCCAAGAGTTCAGGTGCCGAGAGCCGTGTGTTTGTGTGCTGAAATTCTAATGACTGATAAGCTTCAAAAACTGAAATTAAGTTTAAACTAAAAACTGCAGTACGTGGTCTCACCAAACTTCAGACTACGGTCTCGTGGCTCTCATATCCCCACTCGGCCCCACACCCCACTTTTGGGCTGCTACCCCAGCAGGTGGGAGACAAATTGGGCAAAAAAGATATTTAATAAAAAGACCCTCTTGCGTTTAACTTTTCGCTGCAATTACTTCCGGCCATGCTCAAATTAGCTCAACATTGATGCATTTTACACCAATAAAAATGTTGGTTATTTAGATTATCAAATTTATTATTTTTCATTAAGTAGATTAACACAAATGTTTGTATATATAAGTTGCTTGGCAGTTTTGCTGTTATCTCGTTATTATTCCCATCTTCAGCAACATTGATACGCAGTTCTTAATGGGAACTAATATATGTATCCCAATGAGTTCTAATAGTTTCAGTTTTCGGACAAGATTTTTAATAAACAAATGTAAATAGATGTTGTTAATCTAATAATTTATAAAATTAAATGTTTCAATAGCATATATAATGGCGAAATTTAAAAATTTTGTATTTCAGGGGGCTCCGCCCTATACATTTGGGACCAAATTTAGCTTTCGCTAGAGGTAGCACAAGCAGGATTTGAAGCAGACTACATATTGGTCATGAACTAGAAGAACTTTGGAAACTGGGACAACTTACGGTAAGCCGCAGTGTACAAGGCTTGGAAATTTTGCCCCCTCCCCCCTCGGTGCCCGCCCCCCCCCCCTGAAGCTTTTTGTATCTACGCGCCTTTTCCACTACATACGTTATATAGGTGCCCAGAAAATGCCAAATTTTGGGATTTTCTGGTCAAAATATTCAAAAATTTTCCGGCCACGCCGAATTTCTTGTCTAAAATCGACTATATGGCGCGGCGGAAAAAAACCCAATCCGATATGCGGGAAAAAACCCATCGCCGGTGAAAAGGGTCCTACATAAGCTAGACATCGATTTAATAACTTTATCTTAAAGAGCGTCTTAAAACTACCTAGAGGAGATGTGATATTGTAGTTTCCCCTGCCTCTTGGTATTTTGGACTTGGAAAATTTTGGGCCACAGTCTAACAAGGCGGAGATCTACCCCGAGTCACCCTGAAACTACTGGAGCGCGGCGGATTTTGGTTTCACGGGATTATATCCGAGCTTCACATTGTGCGTACTGCATTGTAACACAAGTTGTTGGAACTTCGGCGGGAAAAAACCCATGTGATGGAATTTCAAAATGAAATTTACTAACCGATAGCAGCAAGAAAAAATTCATGCATTTAGCTCCGGTAAAAACCTCTGATTAATTTGTATAGATTTTAGGTTCGACGCTCGATGTGAAAATTCAAATTGCCGGAAATGTGTCCTTCAAACAATTTCAAATTTCGCCAAAAACCGCTAATTTTTCACTAAAATGGGTCGATTTGGCACTTTAAAATCTGTAAACATGATTTTTCATATGATAGGATGTAGAAATTTTGGAAATTGGCAAATTTTCAGAATTTCAAAATTTGCCTGTTTGTCGTTAAAACATGCAATTTTGAAAATTAAAATTTTACGCGATTTTTTGCAAAAAATGTGATGTTTTATGATTCAGATGTACTAGGCCCGCGCTCGAGATGTATAGTCCAAAACCGTTCTGTATGCTGCAGCTTTCTCGGCTGATTTTTCCCTTATGGGTTTCCCGCGACGGGTTTTTTTCGGACTGGTCGAGAATTTCATAAACGCGAAGCTCTTCTGGGGCCTCGCTTTCATTCGGCCTCGCTAGTGCAGCCAAATTCGGGATTTTCCCTTACCTAAGACAGTCTGTTTTGGTTCTCAAACAGACTGCAGTGACACTGGCACTGGTTGTTTTACCATTTTGGAATTTTCAGGCGACAGCCACCCCACTGTCCCACTGGGAGGTGAGCACCCCTCCCCCATCACTTTTCAAAGTGACCCAGAGAAGCAAATCCACCCACTTCTGAGCCTGGGATATAATTTGGAAGGAAATTTTCGGCTCCAGCTGTTTCCAAACCCCCAAAAAATTTTTTGGGGGCCCCAACCTCCCCCAACTTGTGGTCGGGGCTGAAGGTGGAGCATTACAGGACAAAAAGGGGACAAAAATTTTTTCAGAGAATCCACAGTTTTGGCCGTTTCTCAATATTGATCTTATTTTAGACTTAGAAACATTTATACAAGTTTTTCGGCAAACCCCTGTCTACTCAATGTCAAACACATGCACTCATGGTTGAGATGTTTTTTAGGCTGACAATGAGCAATACAATTTTTAGCATAAAAATAGAAAAATTTGGAAAGTCGTGGAGATCTAAAAGTGGGGTTTGGGAACTGCTGGAAGATGGCCCCACAAATCTCGTTTTCTGTGACAGTTGAACATTCGAACGATTCATTCAGGTATATGAGATGTTCTAACAGGAGACGTACCCCCGGAATCTCCCAGTTTTGCTCCCGGATTTTTGGGGCCCCAAAGTTTTTGTCAAAAATAGGCAATATTTAAAAAATGTTTCCTAAAAGTTTTTTCGTAAAAATGGCTATTTTTGAAAACATATAAAACCTACAAACATTTTGAAAACTTTTTGCTTTTCTAAGTGTCAAATACACAAAAAATACTTGTTTTTAGCTCATTTTTGAGCAATACGTAAC